>JASAMW010000464.1:0-15430 GCA_030247985.1 Epsilonema sp. ZAB3_2
ATGGCATTAGGGCAAAGTGATTTGATATTTTGAGGCCTGGCGTACTGATGTTGATGGGGGCGCTGCTGGGTAGCCCGTCAAGTGCGGATACTTCAGTAGTGCTCCCGGATGGATCATTGCGTCGGGCATACGTATATCATGTATTTGATTTATGTTTTGTTCTTGCAATATCTTGTGGTTACAGTAAATTTATTTCATCATCATCATCACCATGCACAGAAGACACCCGCTTAAAAAATTGGCACTACCAATTTGAAAAACCCTCGTTTCTGACGCTGCGGTAAAGAGCGTTTGCGGTTCCGGAGAAAAGTGTTTGAGCAGCTTCCACTGCGCCTATGAAGCTAAGTTTTGTACACGTCTAAGTTGAAGCCTTGGCTACAAAATAAAAAACCGCATGTAAATCTAACGGGTGGTTCCAGAGTTACCTGCACGGAAAGGTAGTCGGTTTGTAATGAAACACCCTGTAAATATTCATATTCCTTCTTCTTCTTTCGGTGTTTGTGTATACTTTGGCAAATTTCAGCGGAGTTTCAGCGAAGCCCACTCGGCCATTCTGAAGGCCGTCCCCATTGTGATAAAAGGGATCAAAGGTGGCGCAGTATTCGCGAAGAAAAGTGTCTCCAAATATCCAGCTGAGAGATGGAAACCCACCTGGAAAGCCTTGAATGGCCAAATAACACTTGTTATTGCGTGCTTGAGAACCCTGAATAGTTACAGATAGCAGGCAGATAGATACTGTACTATTAACTACTGTATGTACGAACGTAACGTGTACATACGTACATTGATGCTGAGACAGCACACAACGGTGTGCGTGTGGACGGTTGCTGATTATTTTATTACCATTGGAAGAATGTAATTCTTCGGCTTGATCATGTAGTTCTTACCACCAATTTCCAGCACAATAGGATTGGGCATCGGGTTTGGATTGCAGTCAATTGAGTACTGTAAAAAATCGTATTCTACTTACATACAATAGGGGATAGGCCCACATCACAATATGCTACTATTTCTCTGGATTGGACATGGTCTGACCAAATATGAAGCAGATAGTGTACATACGTAGCCTACCTACGATAGGTTATGTCGCATACCAAACCAACGGCTTGATCGAATTGTCCGCCGAGTGCCCTCGCCATACGTGCAATGTCGCCCTGTGGACCGCCGAATAAACTAGTGCCTGTGTCGAAGATGGCTTGCCAGGCCCCACCTGCGATAGCTGGACCTCTACCGCTCACCACTTGACCATTGGCTGCCGTTACACTCCATCTGCGCCACAAAAAAGAAGAGCCATTATTACCGACTTTGTTCAGTTTCTCTGCTGATTCATGAAGCTTGCAGATCACACCTACTATGTACGCTATTTATTTACAAGCTGGACCCTTGCGCCTACCTAGTGAACAAGAATTGATAAGGTGTCAGAACCTCAGAAGTCAGTGGGACATAGCTGATGCTGGAGGAACAATTTTTCGGATTGGTGCCACCCCATGTGAGAACGCCACCATTTTGCCCCTGAGAATTTCCTCTACAAGAGATCATAGCCAATCTCAAAATCTTCTAAACTAAGTCACATACGTACATTGTACGTACGTAGCAGATACACTGTGTATTTATCGAACAACTAATAAACAGACGCCGTATTGAGCTTGTTTCGTTTCTTACGGCAGCTCTACAAGGAAGAATGTGAAGACGGGTCTAGCAAGAATTCTGGCATCGACGAGAGCGTAGAACGGAGGAATCACACCATCCACGGCTATGGTTTGATACGCCATTCCCATGATGCCGTCGATAGGATAGTCAGCGAAGAACTCAGCGAGCTGACTCGCCAGTCCGAACGTTACTCTCGCTGGCGGGATATGACTTCCATTTAGCTGAAAACGAAGCGTGAAACACTCGACGCGCAGTACTGTGAAACGAGAAATGTTCGGAATTAAAAAACTTCAAATAATATGGAATCCGGATTGTTTCGGTCGGAGAAACGGACTTCGGAGATAACGGTGGGAGAAAGTACGGACGCATCCATGGTTTTTGTAGATATTTTTACGTACACCTTATGTAACGTGTCAAAGATTACCTACCATACCGTGAGCCTGTCACTGCCCAGGACCCCCTCAGCTGAGCCTGTCCTTGCTAAGCTTAAGCCTAAGTCCATTGCTAAGCCTACCTCAGCCTGTGTTCATTGCTAAGCCAAAGCCAATGTCCATTGCCTATGTCCATTGCTAAGCCTAAGCCTATGTCCATTGCTAAGCCTAAGCCTATGTCCATTGCTAAGCCTAAGCCTAAGCCTATGTCCATTGCTAAGCCTAAGCCTAAGCCTATCTCCATTGCTAAACCTAAGCCTATTGTCCATTGCTAAGCCTAAGCCTAAGCCTATGTCCATTGCTAAGCCTAAGCCTAAGCCTATGTCCATTGCTAAGCCTAAGCCTAAGCCTATCTCCATTGCTAAACCTAAGCCTATTTATTGTCCATTGCTAAGCCTAAGCCTATGTCCATTGCTAAGCCTAAGCCTATGTCCATTGCTAAGCCTAAGCCCAAGCCTATGTCCACTGCTAAGCTTAAACCTATGCCCATTGCTCCTAAGCCTATCTCCATTGCTAAACCTAAGCCTATTGTCCATTGCTAAGCCTAAGCCTAAGCCTATGTCCATTGCTAAGCCTAAGCCTATGTCCATTGCTAAGCCTAAGCCTATGTCAACTGCTAAGCTTAAACCTATGCCCATTGCTCCTAAGCCTACGTCCATTGCTAAACCTAAGCCTAAGCCTATTCATTGCTAAGCCTAAGCCTATTTATATGTCCAATGTTAATCCGAAGCCTATGTCCATTGCTTCCTAAGCCTATGTCCATTGCTTCCTAAGCCTGTGCCCATTGCTAAGCCTAAGCCTAAGCTTATGTCCATTGCTAAGCCTAAGCCTATGTCCATTGCTAAGCCTAAGCCTATGTGCTAAGAATAAGCCTATGTCCATTGTTAAGCCTAAGCCTGTGCCCATTGCTAAGCCTAAGCCTATCTCCATTGCTAAGCCTAAGCCTATATACATTGCTAAGCCTAAGCCTAAGCTTATGTCCATTGCTAAGCCTAAGCCTTTGTCCATTACTAAGCCTAAGCCAAATGTCCATTGCTAAGTCTAAGCCTATGTTCATTGCTAAGCCTAAGCCTATGTCCATTGCTAAGCCTAAGCCTATGTCCATTGCGAAGCCTAAGCCTAACCTATGTCCATTGCTAAGCCTAAGCCTATGTCCATTGCTAAGCCTAAGCCTATGTCCATTGCTAAGCCTAAGCCTGTCGTGATTTCCACGATCTTAAAATGACATAGTTTATGTACATGTCAATTGCACATGCTTATGTTTTGTCTAGGACAGTAGGCGTGCGATCTTTTCTCCTATCTCACAACCGTTCGTGTTTATGCCTCACCCTTTTGCTCAAAACTAAACTAGAAGCTGGTTGCACTATCAACAGCTCTCACTTTACACACGCAAGCTACTATTCAGCTTCGCGACAGTGGCGCAGTCAGTTCAAGGGCGCGACGGATCCCCTACTGCTTGACCTTACTTTCTGTGGGTCAAGGATCTGATTGATTTCCAATCAGTGGCTTTTCCCTGTGCCTGTGATACGACCCTTCTGTTTTTTTGCCGGGAGGTCTCTGCTGCACTGAATCCCACATTGGACCCTGCCAGACGCTCTATGCGAGGGTTCCAAGGATTTTTCTTTTGCTTCCTCTCTGGTACCGTTTTGGTCTTATTCACAGCCTGTGGCACAGTCCGTCCATGACGTCCCTATCTTCTCTGCCCCTGGAAGGGGCTCCAAGGAGCAAGGTCACTGCCATCGCTTCAGGAAGTGGCACATCCTCCTCTGCACTACTCGCGCAAGTGTCGGCTTACTACAGTCAACCTTATGGGAAGGAAACTGTTGCCATTGTCCTGCTCTGCTGGCTTTCAGCAATCCATTGACCAGTGAAGCTGAGAGTGAGGTAGACGAGCTCTATCAGCAACTGCAGCAAATAGACCCTGTCGACGATGACAACCCTGACTCTGTGGAGACCACTTTCTGCTCACTGAAGGAAGTGCTGCTCAACCTCAAACGACGGAGTCAAGACATCAACCACCGACTGGTCCTGCAGTTGATCATGAGCAAATTCCCTCAGCGGATGAAACCTCCTCTCGCATTCAATGTTGCTGCTGAGAAACTGGTCAAGTACTTTGAGACCTACTATAGTCTGGCCAATACCGTATTTACAGGTAGATATACCCCCCCCCCCCCCCAATGCATAACCCCCCCCCCCCCAATGCATACCCCCATATTGGAAAAACATAAAAAATGCCCAATGCATAACCCCCCCCCCCCCCCCTATGCATACCCCCATATGTACTGTACAGTACCTGAACCTACCTATGTAAGCTGGTAATATTACCCATAGCCACTCCCACACCAAGCTGAGATGCCTATAAGCCTGCTTGGGGGTGTATTGAAGACTAGAATAACCGTGTTTTGACCTCAATTATGCCCTAAAACACGTGCTTTTGACCTAAAAAATATGCCTCTGCGCACCTCTCAAAAACATAAAAAATGCCCCATGCATAACCCCCCCCAAACATAACCCCTGCATGCATACCCCCATATGGGACCTCTCAATTTTTGCATACCCCCATGGGGCTATGCACCGGTAAATACGGTAGCAGTTGGCACCTGGACTCAAGGCGAGTCGCGTAGTTTGCATGTACTTCTGCTAAATAGGAGTACACGAAGTGTGGACAGAAATCCGCATTTGTAAATCTATTTTACGCAACGCGCCTTGAGTCCAAGTGCCAACTGCTATTGGCCAGACTATACAAGCCACCCACAACGAAGGTGACTTCACACAAGAAGAAGCCGGTGATGGCTGCAGTCGAAGAAAAATCCCCGAAGAAAAGGGGTGGTGGAAAATCGGGCACGACAGTACTGAATGCTGTCTCTCCTCACTCCAAGCAGAATTCGACTGCTTCACTGGCACCATGCACTTCGTCTGCTGCCTCTGTGAAGACCAAAGCAGAAAAATCTCCTTGCAAAGCCTGTTCCTTCTGTGGCGGCAATCATTTCAACGTTTCATGTCCTTCTCACCAGACGAGAGGAAAGCGAAAAGAGGCTCTCATAGCTCAGAACCGATGCTTTCGGTGTTTTCAGCTGGGGCACCTCCTCCGCGAGTGTTCGAAGCCTCCCAGAGTCTGCTTCAATTGCAGCAAGATTGGCCACCACAGATTGCTCTGCCCTCTTCCCGACGGGCGCCATTCAGAGCATCATGGCTCCGCTAAGATGCAACTGCTAAAGGCACGCAAGTTTCTGCACTTCCTCCAAGATCTGCTTGGCCCAACGATGCATGTTCCACCTACATGCCGACTTGGCAATCCCACGACCGATGGGAAGAAGCGAAAGAAGTCGCTTAAACATCATCCTGGACCAGCAAGTCCAGAACTCAAATCAATGTCTACCCAAGGGTCTACCCCTGTCACTTCTGGTAGTGCCTGCATCAGTACACTGCTAGAAGACTACAAACCTCACTTCCCCTACCCACCGAAGTAACCTTTGCTTTTTCGGCTGGGAGTCTGTCGTGATTTCCACGATCATTGATGAACCTTCTACCGCGGTACTGGCTCAAATTTCGCCTAAGGTACTGTACTTTTTACCGCCGATGGCCACGGTAAAGTTTAATAGAGTACTTTTTACCGCCAACTCAGAGGAATTTACTCTCAAAAATTTTGACGGTAAAAAAATTTTGACGGTAAAAAAGTACTTATTTACTGTACTTTACTTTTTACCGCGGCCATTTTCGCATATTTTAGTATTATCCAGCTGATCGTTGACCATTTTCAGAACAAATTTTCGCTATGTCTGGCATACATTCGCTATTTTTGGTTTGTTTTTTTTAGAAAATTGATAATCTCAGTCGCATTTTAAGTCACTTTTTGAAGCATTTATTGTTATTTTAGCTATCATTTAGGCACGAAGAAAATTTAGAGTGTTTTCTGATGTCTTCAAAATGCTCAATTTAGCCCAATATATGCTCAAATTGTAAAATTTTTACCGTCTACCGCCAATTTTCGACCGAAAGTACTGCGGTAAAAATTTTGCTGATGGTAAAGTACCGCGTGGTAATTTTACCGTCTGGTATGCACAGTAATTTTACCGTACCACCTTTACTGTACTTTTCAAAGGTTGACACCACTACTCACAACCGTTCGTGTTTATGCCTCGCCTTCTTGCTCAACACTAAACTAAAGTACAAATTATAATTCTGGGACCCATGCATTATTTATCTCGAGAACTACTCGACGTAGAGCAAAGCAGTCAAAACTTCCACGGATAACTTTAGCTCGCCTCTCCAATAAAAAAAACCGTTTGATTCTATCTGCTCTCAGTGTCGAGATATCGCCGATTTCCTTCAGCACTGAAATCGTGTCACCATTTGGCAGACGCTAAACCACGCAAACGACGACACCCACGACCCTGCACGCCCATTGTCCATTGCTAAGCCTTAGAGATGGGCCGAGACTCTCGGTCTCGGTCTCGGTCTCGGAAATCTCGGTCATTTTTGGCGATCTCGGTCTCGGTCTCTGTCTCTACTCTCAGTTTTTTCAAATTCTCGGTCTCGTCTCGGGTCTCGGATTTCTTCTAGGGCCTATCTCAGGCTAGACCGAGACTATATCTAAATCATGATTTCACAAGCAATTTTATGCATTTTCGCTGAGATTTCCAGCTGCCTATCACTGAAAAAATTCCTCCTGCGGAGCGATTTTACCCATGTAATGTAGCAAATTGAAGTCAGCTGTGTTTTCTATTTCACCACGTTGTGATTTTGCCTTTCTTATTTTCATCGAAAACTACCATCGGCGAAAAATGAAAACGAAAATATGCCATAAGTTTTTTAGGTACCAATACTTATTTCTGTTCTCTGGTCTCGGCAATATTTTCATAATCTCGGTCTCGGTCTCGATCTCGGAAAAAATGCTAAGTCTCGGTCTCGGTCTCGGTCTCGTTTTCAGCAACAATCCAGTCTCGGCCCATCTCTACTAAGCCTAAGCCTAAGCTTATGTCCATTGCAAAGCCTAAGCCTATCTCCATTGCTAAACCTAAGCCTATTTATTATCCATTGCTAAGCCTAAGCCTAAGCCTATGTCCATTGCTAAGCCTAAGCCTATGTCCATTGCTAAGCCTAAGCCTATGCCCATTGCGAAGCCTAAGCCTAACCTATGTCCATTGCTAAGCCTAAGCCAATGTCCATTGCTAAACCTAAGCCTATGTCAATTGCTAAGCCTAAGCCTAAGCCTAAGCCTATGTCCATTGCTAAGCCTAAGCCTAAGCCTATGTCCATTGCTAAGCCTAAGCCTATGTCCATTGCTAAGCCTAAGCCTTATGTCCATTGCTAAGCCTAAGCCTATATGCTAAGCATAAGCCTATGTCCATTGTTAAGCGTAAGCCTGTGCCCATTGCTAAGCCTAAGCCTTTGTCCATTGCTAAGCCTAAGCCTATATACATTGCAAAGCCTCAGCCTAGCTTATGGCCATTGCTAAGCCTAAGCCTTTGTCCATTGCTAAGCCTAAGCCAAATGTCCATTGCTAAGCCTAAGCCTATGTTCTTTGTTAAGCCTAAGCCTATGTCCATTGCTAAGCCTAAGCCTATGTCCATTGCTAAGCCTAAGCCTAACCTATGTCCATTGCTAAGCCTAAGCCTATGTCCATTGCTAAGCCTAAGCCAATGTTCATTGCTAAGCCTAAGCATATGTCCATTGCTAAGCCTAAGCCTATGTCCATTGCTAAGCCTAAGCCAAATGTCCATTGCTAAGCCTAAGCCTATGTCCATTGCTAAGCCTAAGCCTATGTTTATTGCTAAGCCTCAGCCTAAGCCTTTGTCCATTGCTAAGTCTAAGCGAAATGTTCATTGCTAAGCCTAAGCCTATGTTCATTGCTAAGCCTAAGCCTATGTTCATTGCTAAGCCTAAGCCTATGTCCATTGCTAAGCCTAAGCCTATGTCCATTGCTAAGCCTAAGCCTATGTCCATTGCAAAGCCTAAGCCTATGTTTATTGCTAAGCCTCAGCATAAGCCTTTGTCCATTGCTAAGTCTAAGCGAAATGTTCATTGCTAAGCCTAAGCCTATGTTCATTGCTAAGCCTAAGCCTATGTCCATTGCTAAGCCTAAGCCTATGTTCATTGCTAAGCCTAAGCCTATGTCCATTGCTAAGCCTAAGCCTAAGCCTATGTCCAGCCAAGCCTAAGCCTACAGTAGGTCCGAACGTTACTCTCACTGGCGAGATACGATTTCCTGTTAGATGAAACGCGTGACACATTCGGCGCGCAGCACTGTAAAACGAGAAATATTCGGATGGAAAAAAGTTCAAAGAATGTGGGATCCGACCGAATTGCTTCGGGCGAATAAAGGTTCGTACACGTCCATTGTTTTGTAGATTATTTATTTCTAATCCTACGTGCAAAAGAAAGGCGAGCAACGCAACGTTCTATTTGGGCCCTAAGGCGAATTGTTATTGTCCGAACTTTATCCAGCCCGAAAACTTGTCGTTTACAGTAGTCGAACTCAAGTTTACTTCTGATTTGCTGGTCAGTATATAACAACATTATATTAGCCTATATATCATACAGGCCTACTGTAAACGTCAACGATTACCATACCGTGAGCCTGTCACTGCCCAGAACCCCCTTAGCTGAACCTGTCCCATACTGAATCGACCAGCGTTGGCCATTGGTCTGAAACGTGCTACTGGCGCTTGAATTAAACAGCGTTTTCCCATCTAAATTAAGAAGAGGTATAGCGTGCATACCTTTCGGCAGCAATGTAAATTTTGGAGTCTTTCACTTGGGTAAAATGCATAGTACTCTCTCCATTTTTTTACCGCAGGGGTTTGTTCCGAATCGGTTGTTTGCTTTGTGGCTCCAGAAGGTGTTACTTTCAGCACTTCTGCCGCAACAATGGGCGTGAACGCAAGCACTGATGAAGAAGCAGAGACCAGCGGACTGACAGTAAGGGGAAGCGCATACAGCGTTGTCGGCGCACTGCGTGCTCGCCACCCACAGATTCGCACTTCCCGTATCCGGTACCACCTTGAAGTTCTGAGGCGGAGTTCCCAAGCCGACCACAACTTCGTAACTCACGTCCGAGTACAGGGGTATGCCCAATCCGAAAAGTTTTGGGGCGGAGAAATGGTGTGTTTCGGCGGTGGAAACAGAGAGCGACTGCTCCAGAAGAAGCGAACAACGAAGACTGCTTATTGGCTATTAACCGACTTGTGGCAGGAAATGTACATACGGAAGAATGCACATTTCCGCTTTGCCTATGTACATATTGGGTGTATGTATGCGTAATACTATCACACCAAACATCCTGGAGCAAAAATAATTAACTGTATGGCATCAATTTCATCGACTTCACTACAAAAAATAGAAATGCCGTCTTTTGGTTCAAATTTGGCGCGGAACGATTGGACAGAGGCGAAATTGGTCAATATGCGCCCCAACTTTGTACGTAGGCATACCCCAGGAGTAGTCCTTGAGGATCTGGTTGCCGCTCGCCGCAAGATCGAACACACGCGCCATGTCGCGTCGCCGCATGTACTCGGTCCATGTACCCTTTCTTAACATGCGCGACCGCGGACTTTCCCGGTGGTACAGGGGAATGTGCACCACTACCACATCAGCAGTAACAAGGCATAAGCCACTGCAAAGCAGAGGTATCAGTGCAATGATCAACTGTTTCATCCTGAACCAAACTGTTGTTGCAAAAGATAGAGACTTCCTTTTACTTCCTTTATACGTACAGCTGATTGCGTACGTGCAAAAACGATGTAAAATTGTCTGTGCTTGCGTAGCAGGACAAGTATGATCTATGATGTATGATTGCATCTATGTTACGCACTAATACAGTACTTATGTACGTGTTACGTATTAGGGTGTACGTTCATACATACTACGTACATTGTGCGCATCACATTACCTCCAAGGTGAGAAAGTTGGTAAAGCTGCGTGCCTGCACTTTGCACGTGTGCAAAGTTTCTCATAACACTTTTATTCCATAGTAACCATGGCGTAACCAAGGATCCAGAACAAGAAAAAACTTGCAGGCGGGGCGGAGACGATCCCCACCGGAAACGTCGTCCTCAAACGAAAAAAAAGACGACAAACATGCGGACGCAAAGACGACGGACAGAAAGGACACTCAAAAGAAAGAGACGAAGAAAGACGACGAAGAAAGACATCAAAAAAACGACGACGACATTTTAACACGATCGACATAAACACGATCTATACAGAACATTAAAACGATCGACAAAAAAGAGAATAAGCCGAAAAGCGCGCGCAATCTCCAAGCAGACCAGAGAAAGGAATCCAAAGATTCGGTTCTCTTGTTGTCCGCATCAACAAGCACGTCTGTCAACAAATGGCTCTTCTCAGCTTCCACTCAGCGCGCAGCCACGCAAGGATCCACAGACCAACACAGAGGCAACGCCATTTCGTGGAAGAGAGCAGCGGCAAGACGCGCGCTTCGAGCAAGCAATCAACCAACATCACACACACGATCATCATCATCAAACATCAAAACATCGAAAAGACGCACCAACATTCCACTCGCTTCGCGCCCATCAACCCCCTTCGCCCACTCGCCATTCTCCATTCCCACCCCCTCCAGCAGCAGCAGCAGAATCAACCAACCCAAAAGTCACCAACCAGAAACGGCCAACCAACGGCGCCGCACAAAAAACCCCAGACCCCAAGCCGCACAGACCCGGCACAAAGGCCGCAACAAAACCGCACAAAAAACCCCAGACCCAACCAAAAACACCATGCACACCATCTTCATCCTAACACCACATACACATCCTACACATCCTCATCCACAGTTCATCAGACGCCGGCAGGACATCCTGCGCAGGCCAGCAAGACCCCTGTAACTGTACTTCGATCATTACATATAGGCCTATGTGTTTATTATTTATTTATTTATTCACTATGTGACACAGTTATATTGTACAGCTAGCTTACCAACGGTCAGCTACTATGAAAGCAGGCCACTGTAGCGTAGACAGTACGTTGACCACTATCATAGACCGCTATTAGGAATTAGTATCACATAATATAGGCGATGCACTTGAAGAATGAACAGATTACACGAATAGAATACTATATTGGCTGTGCCGTACGTACACAGATTTAAAGGCAAAGGCTACCCTAACATCGACTTTCAAATTTTGAATTCAAACCCTTTTATCATAAACTATATTTTTATTCAAGTCTTTTGCAAAAAACCGCTTTTCAAAATTCATATCCATTCATGAGTTATCCGTGTGCAAAGTTCAGTACTGAAGACGGATTTGGGAACCGTTACGGAAGCTTACACTACCGTAACGGTTCCCGAAGTCCGCTTCAATACTAAAATTTATCGATTTTTATCGTCGAATAACTCGGGAACGGATAGGAATTAATTTTGAAATGCGGTTTTTTTGTAAAATACTTCAATAAAAATATAGTTTATGATAATACAATGGGTTTGAATTCAAAAGATTCGAAGGTCGATGTTAGGGTAGCCAGCCCTTGCCTTAAAAATGCTGGTTCGAACGCACAGATACAGAATATTGCAATGAATGATATTATAAAATACCGTACACAGTATGACTGAACTGCATTATTGCATCAAAATTTGACATCAACATGGTTGGGCAGAAGTGAACCGGCGATAGTAGTGTAAAGCATCTTAAAATCTAATCCCCTTTACAAACATCCCACGATCTTTCACCCAAAATCGACAATTTCCATTTACCTCTCGGAGGTTATGATCGGACGGAACTTTACAATCATATTCCTTTCAATAAACCCAAGAAACTGGAACCCATTGAGGACATGTGTGCAGCTTTTCCACGATTAATTCCAGCTGTCGAATGGTCTCGTCAATATCGTTGTTGATGATGACAAAGTCGAAAAAGTGACCGTAGGCCTGACGCAGCAGATCACTCTCTCGAAGAAGTCGTTCCAAGCTGCCGTCCGGCTAAAAAATCAATATTATCGTGGAGTTTTATATTTTACGTTAAAACGCAGATGTACATTGAAGCAATAATAGGTGTGGTGTTAAAAATTATGAGAGCTGGCAAACAACAACCACCACCTTTTCTAAAAAAAATTAAATTTAACAATCTACATGTGCTTACATCTTGAAGTCCCTGCAAGTTTGGCGCAGCAATGAAGACAACAAATGGAGAGTATTCTGCTGTCCTCAGCACTTTCAACGCCTGTACAAAAAGGTAATCATGGACGTAGATATGTTTATGTAGGCTTACTGTAATAATCAGTCGGGAAATGACTCGTACATGTACGTACAATACGTGTACTGTACGTACGTACTACAAGGGCATAGGCCTATGTCGTGACGCGTACGGACGTACGCCTTGCGTGGCGTGACGTGACAGTACGTACAGTTGTACGTAAATCAAATCCTGTCTCAGTAGCTTCTACCTACATAGGGTACTGTATGTTATGTACAGTATGTACATCATGTTCAACAATGCCATGCGGTTGAACGTTTACTTGTGGCTCGACGTCCAAAATGGCGATCTTGGCCTGGTGATGTATTTGACGAATGGTCTCCAGCTTGGTGCCATACATGTACTCCTCGTGCGTGCCGTACTCCAGATATTCATTGCTCTGGATATCGCTCATCATTTGGTCATGAGAAACGAAGAAATAATGCCGCCCCTCCAACTCATCTTTCCTGGGAGGCCGAGTTGTATCTTAAATACATGCAAGACGAGCAGTGTGAAAAATATTTTCCCGTTCATTATTTCAGTGCAATATCGACCTACGGTATGACCATACGTTCCTTCCTATACGTGCCTCACTATAATAAATCAAAAATAAATAATATTGGGCTTAGGGGAAGAATGGAGCACACAGTGTAAACGAAGGAGGCAATCACTGGCTCATATTCGATGCATTATATTGGTTTCCTCAAAAAACCATTGTAATGAATATCTCTTTTATTGGTTTTTACGAAACCATTACATTGGTTTGCACCAATAAAATGGTTTCGTAAAAGCAAAAAAAATGGATCGAACATGAGCCAGTGATTGCCTCTTTTGTTTACACTGTGTGCTCCATTCTTTCCCTAAGCCCAATTATTTTTGCGCTCCTTTGCTTACGAGGTATGGGATAGGCGAATCTGTCCATGTGCCGTTGTATGAGGGTGTTTTTGATGTGTCTTCGTCCAACGCCATGCGCACCGAGAAGAACGAGCGTTTTTCGACGAAAAGCGGGCAGTCGAACCACTTCTTCGTAAGTGACCAGGTCCAGTTGGTCGAAAAGCGCAGAATGCTTCTGCAGATACTTGCTGCTGTAGAGCTTCTTCTTCTTTCCAAACCACACACAATGAGCTGGAAGAAAAGAAACAGAAAACAGTGCCAGTACCAGTAGTAGCATAAGAAATTTGCGCGCGTATACAGAATGTGAATTGCGCTGGAAATTTCTGGGTAGTCGGAGTCGAGAGTTTTGAGTATGTAGTTGGTCCTTTGTGGTTTGCACTGATTTTCAGTGCCATTTTAAATCGGTGCCAGCGGGTGCTGGCGGGGTCACCAATCAAAAATTGCACTGAAAATCAGTATAAATCAGTGGGTTCATCTCGCGACCACCCAGGTTCCGCGCAACTGGTCGAGAATGCGGGCAACATTCACGCATACACATATAGGGTACTGTAGGATAAACCCGGCCACCTACGTACATAAGCTTCTTTGAACTTGCTGTGTCAGCAATAATTGGTGAACCAAGTAACTCCTTTGAAAGAGGAATGTTCAAGGAATCGATAATTGACATAAATAATTATAATGTCTCAAATCTCAATCGGTAGGTCCATTGGCTGCTGAGATATGCACGCAGTCCTGAAAGGTAGGTGGCCGGATAACCGGGTTTACCCCACAGTACCCCAATACATACTGTACATACCGTTATTTTTGGGTGTATAGCCCCTACAAAAATCGAGAGGTCTGATGGGTGATGGGGGTTATACACTGGGGGAATATACACTGGGGGTGGGGATATATTGTACATAGGACAAAATTTATGTTTATGAGAGGTGTGTAGAGGCATGTTTTTGAAGTCAAAAGTACGTGTTTTAGGGCATAATCGTGGTCAAAACAGGGTTATTCTAGTATAAGACATGCTCAGCTGAGCTTATAGGCATGATAGCATGGTGTAGGAGTAGCTATAGCTAGCTTATGACCAGCTTACATACAGTAGGTAGGTTAGGTACCTTCCAGTACATGGGGGGTTATACACCAGGGGGGATATACATAGGACAAAATTTATGTTTTGCCAATAGGGGGTTATACACTGGGGGGCTATACTCAGGGGGATATACACCCAAAAATACGGTATGCACGCAGCCCTGAAAGGTAGGCGGCCGGATTAACCGGGTTTACTCCCACAGTACCCTAATACATACTGTACATACAATTATCTTTGGACTTTTCCACGGCGAGACAGGCTGTCCTCCACTCCTGCAGCTCTGGGGAAGGAATGAGAATTCGACTCGAAGACGGCGCGCCCCGCAACCACACACAAAAACACAACCCCAACCGGCGACGGAGGCACCTTCGGAGTCTGATGCCCAGCACCATGCGCTGCAGCACCCAGGGCAGGAAAGCAGGAAATGTGTCGCGCTTGCCACCAGTTATGATCGTCTTTCGATATCACCTGCATCAACCACATGGTGGAGCCCGCGCGAGAAAATTCACCAGACAGGGTACTGACTGACTACTGACTACTGACTACTGAGTCGAAAGGCGTTCCATTATGCATAGGGAATCTTGAATACTGCATACAGTACGTTGAAAAAGCCAGTGGCCACGTGCGCTAAGACTTTGTGTCAGCCTGTCAGGTCACGAGGTCACCCTGTGCCCGTGGTATTCTATAGTGTACGTACGTGGACCCCGTTCAGCATCTGGGAGCGGGAAAACGCGAACGAAGAGCACGACACGCGCGCCCAAAAGTCTTAGCGCAAGTAGCGAATATCACATCACATCAATCACTGGAGTCTACATAGTGTGTATGCATCAACCTGGAGAATGTCCCCAGTGGAAAAGGCGACTCCAGCTTGAGGACAGGGTATGAGAGATCATCTTGTGTGGGATCATAGCTGAACTGTGCCCGTACGAATATCTCGCAGCGGGGGGCGCCGAGCGATAGCTGGGCACGATCTTAAAGGTCACGGAGCCGCGAATCTCCCGGCGCAGCATGTGCTGCAGACCATCCACCGTCTGCTCTGTCACGTTCACGCCGTTGATCTCGCGAATCTCGTCACCCACGTGCAAGGTTGCTACAAAAGAAAGTACAGTATTGTAATGACCCTCGTGTATAATCCCCTCATATACAGTACAACCCCATTCAACATCGATTATTTTTTATCGACTTTA
>JASAMW010000465.1:0-11945 GCA_030247985.1 Epsilonema sp. ZAB3_2
AAACGGATCTTTTTCACTCTTACTATTTTTCAAGGTTAGTGGGTTGGAATGCACAATTGCCAGCGCGCTCGTTTTTTTACAGATAATTTTTCAGGTTAATGGGTTAGAGCGCGCCGCAGGCCCATCAAATTTATAGAAGAATTTCTGTGAAAATGATACTGCAAGTTAATTTTGTTTGAGTGCGTTCTTGTTTTTTACAGAATAGATATTATCGAAACGGATTTTCCCAGATTTTCCCTCACTCATAATTTTTCAGGTTACTTGGTCAACTTTTCACTATAAAACCAGCGCGTTTCCTTAGCTGTTTTCAGTCTATCTGCTGCGATACACCCTTGCCTTTCAATTCTCCCAGTTCAAAATCCCGACAACTTTGTGGCCAGTCCTTTCTCCTGTTCCATCCTTTCCTTCCCAGGCAGTGAAACAGTGGCAACAGTTTGTTCATCAAACGACGAAGCAGACAACATTCCTGCAACAAGGACATGATGAGCCATCACCCTTATGAAGAAGAAAGGATGGAAATTAGCGACGAATTCAGTGAAGAAGAAAGGATGGAAATTAGCGATGAAGGTAAGGCTTGTGAAAGAAATTTCAATAGTCAATTTTTAGCCAATAATGGCGGGCTTTCTGTGGCACGCCCAGGGTCTGCGCCGGGCTTGGTTGCAGCAGATTTAGAAGCAGCTGGCGTAAACAAACTTGTACGTGCAATGTCCTTACCCATAGAAAGTGATAGGTCTAGGGGTTTCTGTACAAGCGGTGTGAGTTTTGATGATTCATCAATGTGCAATTATGCTAATGTGCATATGAGTACTGATGTTAGCTCTATTGCTGAGAGTGTACAGCTTGCTAGTAGTGATGATGATAGCTCTACTGCTGAGAGTGTACAGCTAGCTAGTAGCGATGATGATAGTGATGTTAGGGAAGCCTTCCAAACAGGGGGGAGGAATTCACCCTTTTTCGCCCCCTAAAAAGCTTTTTCAGGGCTAATTCAGGGACGAAACAACCTTATTTCAGGGGCGAAAAATCATCCTTTGTGTCCTGATTTCAGCGGCGAAAATGAGCTCAACCACTAATTCATGGCTTTTCGCCCCCTAATTCACTCTGACTCGTTCCTTCCTTCCTCCCTTTCATTATGCAAGGGAACTGGCCGCGTCTCCTCGCTCTGTCTATCTGACCAGTGAAGTGACCAGCAATAAAAAGTTTCGCCCTTCCCTTACATTGCGCCGTGCCCGTCGTCTCAGCTTTTGTTCCCAGCAGGCCAAGCCTCTTCTCTCGCTTCTCCCTCGCCCCCATGCAAGCAATATACGTATGTACATACTGTAGCAATATGCGAACCGCCACGCACAAACAACAAATCACTTTTGACAGGTTCCTTCGACTGCGAGAGTTTGCTTGCATAATGGGACGGGCAAAGAGAGGTGTCCATTACAGAACCCTGATTTCAGGGCACCTTTTTCGCCCCCTAAAACTTTCTTTTTCGCCCATGAATTCACGGTTTTAACCTGAATTCAGGTACCGTATTTCAGGGTAACTAGGGGGTGAAAAAGGGTGAATTCCTCCCTCCTATTTGGATGGAATCCCTTAGCTCTGATAATGAGCAGTATGGTGAGGGTGATAGTGTCTTAGTCAATCACATTTTGCAAGATGCGTCACCTTACATGAACATGACTGTTCAAAGGGGCAATGTCCATGAAGTGACGCGGCCAATTAGTGATGTCAAGTCGCTATTAAGGCAAACCAAGAAAATTGTAAATAGGCAGCTAGCAGTTTTTTCTTTGCAAATTCAACTAGGGTATATTTTGAAAAGTATATCCACTGGAGAGCTGCGCTTTTTTTGAGCTGGCAACAACACGGCTTTGTTCGATAGTGCAATGCAGATTCGCAATAGAGTGCAGACTAGAGAGATATATGATAAAATCAGTGAGCACGACTGGGACAGTTTCTTCAAAACACCTGCCTCTGATTTTATCATATATCGTCTCGCATATGTGCGTTACTTAATCACTGTCGACACTAGACCATTAGGTGCATCACTAGTTAATATTCCAAAATGGGTGAAGGAGAATAGGTACATAATCACTAATACATTTAGAAGAAACTGCAAGAATTGTACAAATCTGTGTGTTTTTACTGCATTGGCAGAACACTGTATTCGTAGCAAGTTATGGAAATATGGTAGGTCTATTCTAAAAATTCAGAAAAACATTTCATCTTTGTATAGTCGCGATAATAATAGCCAATCTCATGAGGTGAGCATGGATGATATGTTTGATTTGGAGCGGTTATTGTCTGTAGGTATTAATGTGTATGTGTTTGAGCAGCTAGGTCAAGCATCCGAAGCCTATCCAAAGGCATTGAAAGGCACTGCTATTAGGCTTACAGAAAACTTTGATGCTAAACATGGTACCTGTAATTTACTGCGGTATGGTGATCATGTCATGTATATTACCGATCTGCACCGCAGTCTAGGATATTTACAATGCCACATGTGTGGTGAGCGACAGGAGCACAAAAATATCAACCGGCACATTCGACGCTGCACCAACAGAGCCAAGAGACAGCTGAATGAAAGGAATCAAGAGGAGATCTACCATTCATGCGAGCTGGTTGATCCAAGAAAGGAGCCACTGGAGATGATGGAGGAGGAACTGCATGCAGCATTTCCAGCTGACTACAAGGACAACCACCTGCTGGCGGTATTTGACATTGAAACTTTCTTTGAAAAGTTTCCAAAACCACAACTAAGAGGTAAGGCCACACAAAGCTTAGCTGAGATAAAGCTGCTAGTTATCGGAGTTTGTTCAACAGTGCCTGGTTTTGAGGAGCCAAAATATTTTTGGGCTACCAATGATAACTGTGTACATGCTTTTGTGGACTATTTGCTGGAGATTTCCAGCAAGCAAAAGGAGATGATGCGGGTTAAGCTGAAACCTGTCTACGACGAGCTCAAGCGGCGGGTGGTGGTAGCTGAATACATGGACCGTGGAGGCGAGGGTAGAAAGCAGAGGTACGAGGAACTGCTGAAAGAGCTGGACACGTATACTGCACAGATGCCAGTGATTTCATTCAATGGAGCACGGTTTGACTGCAGAGTGGTAAGGCACTTCCTATTCCCAGACCTGTATGATCGGTATGACAGTAAGTTGAAAATCCTGACAAAAGGAACCTCATATGTACGACTTTCAACCCCCGATTTGCTTTTTCTTGATCAGCTCAGTTTCCTTGCAAACAAAACCAGCTATGCCCAGTTTATTGTAGATACACTACAGCAAAATGTTAAATCCAAACTGCCCTACTCTTGGATTACATCCATAGACCACCTAAATTACAGGGGACTTCCTGACTATGAGCACTGGAAGTGCGAGTTGAACTCATGCAATCCTCTGCACAGTGAGTTTCAAGCTTTTCAGGAGTACAAGCGACAGGGTCTTAGCACGGAAGCTGCACTAAAGAATCTGGGCTTGTCAACTGTTCCCAAGCCAGGACCAGAGGTTTTGGAGGAGATGCGACAGGACTTCCATCGCAAGGGATTCCAGACATTCAAGGACTATGTGCGGTATTACCTTTCATTTGACATTGTTCCGTTTGCTGCAGCTTGCAAACGGCAAAGCCAGCTTTTCTTGAAGGCATACAATATTGATTTATTCCGCTGTTATGCTTCTCTACCAGCCGTTGCACTAAAAGTCGCTTTTTCCCAGCATCTCAATGGAAAAGTCGATATGTACGTGCCTTCAGAGGAAAGTTATCGCTTACTACGTACGACACCAGGTGGACAGTCCATACTGTTCCATATGGAGGCCATCGCTAACTACAGCAAAATAAGGCAGTGCGAGTTTGGAGATGAAGCCAAAACTTGCAAGTCCATCTTCTCCCTCGACTCATCACTCATGTATGGCAGAGCAATGTGGAATCTGCCTTCGGGGATTGAGAAGATTAGAACTGCAAGTGATGGCTTCCTCCCACATTTTGCAGACAAAAAGTTTGCGCACTACTTCACTGCAGAGAGAATCTTGGATTTTCTCAAGCACAAGCACTGCATAAAAAACATGAAAACCTATCACAAGGGAGGCGAAGCAATAGCCGCGCTTTGTCCCAAAAAGTATAAGCCGGATGCTATCGGCTGGATCGGTGGTAAACGCGTTGTTATCGAAGTAATGGGCGATCGAAGCCATTGCTGTCCGATACATGTAAAAGATCCAGCTGAAAAGCATCCCATTCGAAAAGACAAGGATGGGCGGCTTTTGTCTTATGGTGAAGTTGAGAAGAGGGACAATGCGCGGCTGAAATGGCTGAGACAGGAGTACAAAACGGATGTACTCGTGGTGTACATGTGCGAGTTTGACAGAGATTATATCAAACTCACTGGAGCACATCATCAGGAGTACACTGACTACTTGAAGCTGCATGGCTCTTACAAGCAACTGGACCACCAACCTATGAATGAAGCAGAACTACTACAAAAAATCGCAAACAAGGAAATCCACGGATTTGTTCTGGCAGACTACTACTGTTCTGAAGAGCTGCAAGCAAAGTGCGAACTGTTTCCAGTGATTTTCAAGCACGCAACAATCTCCAGGGAAGATGTGGGCCCCATCATGAGAGCATACCTGGAAAAGGCGAATCTTCTAAGGAAACCAAGACGCGAACTGATCAGCTCTCATTTTGGCAAGCAGCTATTGGTGGCAACTAATCTGCTTCGCTTCTACCTGCGCATGGGAGTGAGGGTATGCAACATCACAAAGATAATCCAGTACGATCAAACCAGTGCTTTGAGGCCGATGGTGGAGAAAGCAGCCGAGCTAAGGTACAAAGCAACCAACAATGAGGAAAAGCTGTTGGGTCAGCTGCAGAAATCATTGGTCGTCAGCTGCTATGGACGGTGCCTCGTCAATGCGAAGCACTTTACTGAAACGCGATGTGTACCAGGCACCAAACTACTCAAGTACCTGTATGCACCATTCATCACCATCGATTTTGCCGGAGTTTTAGCGAGCAGTCAAGAGGAACTGTACGAGGTCAAGCGCTGGCCGAAGAGGATTCACTGGAACTCACCAGTTCAGAT
Organism: Epsilonema sp. ZAB3_2; assembly: GCA_030247985.1. Taxonomy (NCBI): domain Eukaryota; kingdom Metazoa; phylum Nematoda; class Chromadorea; order Desmodorida; family Epsilonematidae; genus Epsilonema; species Epsilonema sp. ZAB3_2. The sequence continues at coordinate 5,060 of JASAMW010000465.1, forward strand.
CGCTGCACAGATCCTCAACACATCCAAGCTGATCATGCTCAAACTCATGTACAACTTTATTCAGCCATGCTTCGATCCACGAAGCTTCTCCCTGTTTGCGAGCATGACTGATTCCCTCTCATTCATTTGCTCTGAGGACACACTGGAGAAATGGTTTGCGAACTGTGTGCTTCCAGAGAAGAAGCAGCAGTTTGAAAAGTACCGCTACAAGTACATTGTACTGTTTGGAAACAACGAGGAAGCTAGGAGGTCGCGTTTCACTCCAGGAATTTTCAGACAAGAATGGGCTGGTACGACCGCCATCGGAGTGGGGGCTAAATGTTACTGCATTGTAAAGGATGATGTCATCGTCAAGCTGGCAGCCAGAGGACTTCCACATCACCTGGCAAAGAAGATGACATGGCCCCAGTTCCTGGATGTGGTGAGAAAGCAAGAGAGAATTACCGTGGATATTCGCGGCTTTTCCTATGTAGCTGGCAAAATGCTAAGTGAAGAGATGTCAAAGTGTCTTATTTCTCCAGTGTATATCAAGAGAGAGGTTATGGCAGATTGTTCAACCAAAACATTGTCATTGTAATTATTGGATGTGTTATTTTGTGACTACTGGCTGATGGATAATGCTGTAACAGAAATAATGCAGTGTTGTGTATGTACATTTTGTGGGAGGAATGGAAGGGAATGTGGATAATGTAGCAAGCTAGGGTATGTAGTCTATGTAGCTACAGATTTGGAGAAAAAAGATGTGGGATATGGCGAACACCTACCTATTTTATTTTTATTATTTTGAGTGCTGGGCGAGGGATAATGGTGTGTAAACAGAAAATATTCAGTGAGCTAATGTGGATAATATGTGGCGGCGATATTTTTTAAAAAACCATGTGCAAAAATAAATGTTAAAATATGAAAATTGTTTTTTGTAAGCTAGTCTAGCTATTATTTTTTAGCTTTGGAGAAAAAATGTGGGTACCGTGAAATGGGCAAATGGGAAAAAAGTTTATTGAAGCGCGCCTATGCGCGTGTATTTTTTTGCAACGCCATTTACAAAAATAAATGAAACAAACAATATGAAAATTGTTTTTCTGTAAGCTAGTCTAGCTATTAGCAATGCGGGGCATGACGAATGGTATATTGAAGCGCGCCTATGCGCGCGGAGGTGGTGGTGGTGGTGGCGGCGCTATATCGCGCCGCCCCGTGAACAAAAAATACACATATGTAATAATGGCTGTTTTTCCTATATTGAGGACCCTATGCTACAACACATACTTAATCGCTCCCGAAAACCCTCCGACACATACTACTCTCGTTTGTAGCCCCCTCGAATATAGCCCCTCGTATATTGCCCCCTAATCAGCGACTAACGTTTTGATAGCCCCAGGGCTATGTACGAGGGTTTACAGTACTAGGCTAGGCAGATACTGTAGTGTATAAAGTGTACGTACTGTAGTTCAAATGAGCATAAAAAACCCTATGTATACATATTTATGCACCTTTTCTTCCAGTTTTCCCATGTACTCTTCCATGGCTTTCATGAGGGTGTCGACGATACCGGATCCCTTTTTGCTGGTTCTGCTCATCTCCAGCACCACCAGAACAGCGTCGAAGTTGACCTGCAGCAGATTCTTGGCCAGCTGATCGATCAGATTCTGAATGTGCTGCGGAACGCCGGAAGGAATTCCTAGAAGAAGAAGGCGATTCGGTTTGGAGATTGTTTTGTTGGAGGTTTTGATAAGATTTCTTTATATCTCATCTACAAGTACAGAGTGTTCCAAAATATACTCCGGGGGTTTCCGCGCCTATAACTCTCGAGTTAAAGCTCAGATTTCAATGCGGTTTTTTCTGTTGTTTAGCCAAGGCTTCAACTTAGACACATACAAAATTTCATCTGCGTAGCTTAATCGGTTATGGTTTTATTGGCCCTCAAAGTGTTGGTTCCGTTTTTCGCAGTTTTTCCTTCGGTACAATAGCGGCTTTGAGTGGAGATAGCTTCAGTTTGCATTTACGCGTCCAGACTTTGAACTTGGCGTCCACACATCAAGTTCTCTTGCAATGTGGATTGCTCTAAGTCACTTCGAACAAAATTAGCAGTGGCTGCTAGCGAACTATGCCAAAAAATATGCCTAATTTTGTTTATTCGGGGGAAAAGTCCATAGAAGAGGGGCTAGAGAATGTAGCTGTTTTGAACCGGTTCCAATTGAAGTAAAATCTCGAAATTTTTGCCAACATCTAAGTGGAAGCTTTTGCTACATAATGCAAGAAACCGCATTGAAATCTGAGCTTTCGATCGAGAGTTATTACCGCGTAAAGCCCCGGAGTATATTATGGGACACCCTGTAGTTACCGTACGTAAGCTTGGGATGTAGAGCACTGTGGGGTATACCCTGCCGTGGGGTAAGTAAACCCGGCCACGCTAAGCTCCTTTGAACTTGCTGTTTCAGCGAATGAAGCACCAAATAGCTCATTTGAATGAGCGAGTTCAAGGAATCGATTGGTATGCTATTTGTCGCAAGCGGTTCATTGGTTGCTGAGATTGAAACTTAGCTGGCCGGATTTTCCCCGTACCTACTGAATGTGCACGACAAAATCGTTCAATGTTTTAGATATTTTTACTGGGCGAGCGATGATTTTTGCACAAATCCTTGAAAACCGCGATCCATCCCAGATCTTCCGCCTTATCCGCGTATGGCAACTTGCGCGTGAAGATTTCGATGAGGATCATGGCGTAGCTGTACAGATCGTGATATTTCTGCACCTCTTTGCCTTGTCCAATCATCCCTGAGAAAAACGCAAAAGATACGGTAAATGTACGTGTGTACTTGTACGTACGCATTTGTAATGAATGTGCGCTCATCTAGTCCAGTGCTGTAGTATGTATTACCTGCAACTACGCATGTAACTGAACTGACCTGTGAAGAAGTCCGAATGTCGAAACACCATCCGCTTTATCTCCGTCAAATTCTGAGCTTTGGCCAACTCAGCTGAGGGCAGCGTCAGTACATCACTGTCACCTTCGCATTCAGCTATGGCGACCTGGAGAAAAATGTTTCTACTTCATCATGTACAATGCACTATGCCCATGCTTTCCATCTTCATTATTCACCAGCGCAAAATGAAGTTGTGTCATAAAGCTCGATCTGCCCAAATGCGCTTACATCAAAAAGGCAATGCTACCTGTCCCCAATTTGCAACGCGGAGACTCCAGTTGCTGTCCATGAGACAGTGGAAGGTGTCCAGTATACCGTGCTTTACGCCATTCTTGTGCAGATAGGCCATGGCTTTGCAGATGTCGCTGGCCAGGGTGAACTTGATCTCTTCATTCAGCTCGTACGGACAGGTGGAGAGGATGTGATGCAGACTGCTCTTGGCGTTGGACTTGTACATGTGGTAGAGCTTTCCCTCGTGGTCGCGCATGAAGGCTCATTCACATAGGAGGGACCATGCGCTTGGCGACGATGCTCCGCCGCGTATCCATGCCTTTGCATACTGTAAAGTTTGGTGTATAACCCGATATCGAATATAACCCGAGCAAATGGTCGACTTTGAATTTTTGTATTTTGTATAACCCGATATTATCACGCGCCGAGTAATTCAATAAGCTGTTCTACGCTGAAACAAGCAAGTTTGGTATAGGTATATATCCCGATATTTTGTGTACCCGATATCGAGTGTACGCCCGAGCAAATAGGTCGACTTTGTTTGTATAACCCGATCGGGTAATACACCAAACTTTACCGTACGCCGACGAGTCATGGAGACGCGCGGAGCGTTGGCCCAGCGCATGGTCTGTCGATGTGAACGAGCCATGAGACCGAGAACCGGAAGGAGGTTGTCTTGCGCCATGGTCTTGTGCATGAACAGGATGCGCTTGCACGTGTCGTACTTGTAGTTGAACGGTGGACGCTTGGAACGGCATTCGAACAGAAGAATCGGCTCGCCTGAACGCATGTAATGTATGTAAACGCAGCACATACAGTACCATGCATAGATATAGATGAATGTACGTACAGTACGTACGTACCAGACCTGGTACCATGCAATTATAAATCATGTTTACTGAACCTCATTTCCGGCTTTGATTCAAGCTTTGGCTTGGCCTATGCTCAAGCTTAGGCTTTCAGGCTTAGACAATAGTCTTTAACGCACCCTACCGTATGTAAATACATTTATTAGACAACGACTTATGCGCGGCACTTAGGTACGTACCATTGTGAACTCCAGCCTTGAGGCCCCAGAAGGACCACATAAAGGGTTTCAAGTCCACGTGTTGCTGCGTCTCCGAGGTGATGGAGTGGAGGCTGCTGCCGCTCGCCGCACTACCGGCGGATGAGTGATAGGTCTTGGAGCCGTGGGTGCCCGTGGTCTTGCTCGCCTGACTGCCCAGGGTCGGCAGATTGGCACCGATGGTCACATCGCTCTCCTCTGTACAACATGGGTTTATTTTATATTAGAGTAACTCTTCTAACCCCTATTTAAAATATAAGTACTGTAGCTTGTAGCATACGTTTCCTCAGTCGAGGACGACCTACGTATTCGTACGTACCTACCCTCAAGCTCTCACAAAAGTCGTACAGTACACCCTGGGTCGGTGTGGAAAGTTTGAAAAATCCGGGGATTTTTTCAAACTGTCCACACCGACCCAGCGTGTACGACTTTTGTGGGAGCTTCGTGGTGCCCCTATGTAAGTTGTACATGCCTGTACTGTATGTACGTATGCATGTACGTATAGAGTGTCTCATAATAAACCGAACACATTTCCGTGCATGTAACTCTGGAACCACACCTTAGATTTTTATGCGGTTTTTTGTATTTAGTAGCCAAGGCTTCAACTTGGATGTATACAAAATTGCAACTATTTTCTCCACATACTTCGGAAGTTGCGAGGGTTTGAATATCGAAGCTCAAAATCGACGTTTTTCTTCAGTATGGAGAAAAATTTCGGTCTTTATTTTCAAAATACCCTGTTCCATGCGTTTGTTATGGTGGCACTGGGGATAATGCATGAGATACACATTTCCTAGCATTTTGGAACCTCTTTTTTCATTACGAGACTAATTTTATCTTGGACCCACTCACAAAAGACCCCTAAATGGCACTACCATGCGAAAAACCCTCGTTTTTGACCGCCGGAGAAAGAAGGTGTTTGAGCACCTTCCACTGGGCCTACGAAGCTAAAATTTTGTACACATCTAAGTTGAAGCCTTGGCTACTAAATGCAAAAAACCGCATGAAAATCTAACGTGTGGTTCCAGAGTTACATACACGGAAAAGTGTTCGGTTTATTATGAGACACCCTGTACAATAACAATACATAACGTACGTACTGTAGCCTACCTATTAGCCATTTCTTAGCGCCCACGTTCAAGCGGATATTGTACTGCCATCCAAACAGGATGAGGACGATGAAAGCCACTAGGGCACCTCCGATCACCATCGACAGCTGAGTCATGTTGAGACCTTTGGGTCGCTCGTCCTCTGCGATCAAATCCAGAACTCGAACGCCCTGGCAAGTGATCTCGTTGATCACCTGGAAAGAACATGATTCAACAGCAGATTTTACGTCATTGTCCTCTGCAATATTTTTAGTTTGTACAAACTTTCCTTCACGATTTTCCGACAATACAGTATGTATAGTATTAGGTGCAAAATAAATAGGAACATGTGCGTCGTACAGTATTGATTATGGCTCATTCACATTGGAAGGAAATGCGACTTGGCTTGGCTTGGTGTTCGCCTGCCAGATCGAGCCATGACACGCCAAGGCGTACGCCCTGCGCATACCTCCGATGTGAATAGGGCAGCCATTCAAGCCAGCCTCATGCGTACGTATACCCTGGTTTTGACGAGCGCCACGGCTTCCGGAATCAGTGGTACCATTCGCATATCCCGAGCTATCTGTTTGCCTCTCTCATCTTCCAACGCGAACAGGACCATGCGTACGAAGAACTTCATCTGGTCGCAGCTGATGCCTGGCGTCGTCGTCATATTCACCAGCAGGTAGGTGAACGTGGCGAGCGGGTAGGCTTTTGGAACCTATAGGGTACAATAGGTACAGTCCCAATGCAGCTTTATGTGTACTCGTTCTGTATGATGTACTGTAATGATGCATGATGCATACAAACGCAAACTTTGAAAAATTTACGCATAGTTTATTTGATTTTTAATGATTAATGATTAATAGTTACTGATTAATTATTGATTAATGATTAATGATTAATTAGGTATCAATGATTAATGATTAATTCAGTAGTACCATAAGTGCGCAATGTACTTTTCGTTTGCACTTAAAAATATGTACATACCGCACGTAAGTTTAGGCATAAGGGTACTGGTGGGTAAACCCGGTCATGTTGGGGTAAACCCGTCCACTTACTGAAGGTCGTTCTACGTGGTTGGCGGAGTGTACCCCATCAACAAAACCGGCCATGCTTCTAAATACTGTAAAACTTCGTCTATAACCCCCGGGGGATAAACATCGTTAGTCGCCGATTAGATGGGGTTATACACGAGGGGTTATATTCGGGCTATACACGAAGTTACTCGATCGACTCGTAGGTGAACTTCACAAATTTAGGCCTAACCCTTCTCAACACAGTGTTCGTACCGGCGTATCGATGAGGTTGGCGACCATGCGAGAGCCGAGATCTTTGGCGTTGTGTTTCATGGCGATGTTGACGCCGGTCTCCACCATCTGAGGCTCGATCATCTCGCCGTGCTTGTTCTCCAGACTCGCAACAGTCAACGCCCACTCGATCGATTCCGCCACGGACACGTAGCCAATGCTGTGTAGAAAATAGAGAAGACAGGCAGATAACAGTCAGTTCAGTCCGAATTCTTGTGGAGAAGAGTGCGTCACATACACGTACCTGTGTACTTAGGTAGTAGGTATACA
>JASAMW010000467.1:0-26105 GCA_030247985.1 Epsilonema sp. ZAB3_2
AAAAGCGTGTGCCGACTGAAACCATTCTCTTCTATGCTACTCCACTCAACTCATTCATGTTGACAGGCAGACATAGCCGCAGCTGCGCTTTTCTCTGTCGCTCATGAGCTTCAGGCATGACGCTATGTACGTACATATGTACATACTTGTAGTCATAGACAAGCACGTAGGGTAGCTTGGGGGAAAACCGGCAGCTGGGGCAAATCCGCCCCATCCTGGCTGCTCGAAAATGTATCTCGGGATACTTCAGCCTCTGTTTCTTTGTTCACCAGCCAAAGCTCACAACCACCTCTGGTATGGGGGTAAACCGCCATAATAGGGTGGGCGGATTTGCCCCACGTTACCCTATCTCCACAGTCTGAAGTACCGGACTTTGCTTGCTGAGTGAAGAGAGCAAAAAACAGCCGCGAGTGCTCCCTTCGTCTCTATCGATCAGCATCAAAAGCAAGGCTGAGAATGGCAAAAAATGTAAGCTGATCCCACGCATGAGTACGAACTGGACGTGATTGAAAATAAAGCCACGGTACCACTTGACGATAGGAGCCACACAGCGAAAAATTATGCAACCCTCCGCATAGACACACCTTATCTCTGCGAAGATCTCATGCAATATCCAAGAGCAAGCAAACAAAAGCTAGACAAGGAGTACGTGTACGTAGACCGAGTGCATGCACAGAAAGAGACCAAAGATGAGTGGCTACCATCCAAGAAAAACGACACCCTACAGCGTTTTAGCTTACTCAGTATATAGGAGCGAAACACAAAAGCTTGGGGCTTCCGCTGGCTGAAAAATACGTGTAATAGCGAAGGAGGCATTCGCTATTAGCTCGTTGAACGCTTTTAGCTCCTATCTACCTACTCTACAGCATAAATCCCAGCTCCCCCTTTCATGTACACACGCCTCAATGGGTCGTCATCCTTAATTATAGCCAAATGCTTGCTGCTTATTCGAATAAAGCTTGCAGACACAAGCCATAAGTCAAAATCTAGAGATCTCTAGCTGGCATAGGACACAAGTATAGAGACACAAGCTAACATGGAGAAGGTAAAGCCATAGCCAACATGACTATGTACTAGAGCTAGCTAATTACTCTGAACTCAGTCATGTGCGTCAATCTGCGTGACGTGTCACCTGTATTGGACAGGTAATCACACACGCAAAATCCGAACGCCTAATGGCTCATTCACATCTGGAAGAATATGCATTCGGCGTACGCCCGGCTCATCCATGGCTGCTCGACGCCTTCGCGTGGTGTCGAGCCATGCATGGACAGACACGCCGAGTGTACACCCCAGCGCATGTCTCCGCTATGTGAATGGAGCATATCATATAAGGCTACTGGCGTGATGATTTTTGCTGGTTGAGTGATTCGAGAAATAAAAGGCAGTGCAGAGGTAAGCAGCTGGAAAGAACTAGCAATAATTCCCCTGTCCTAGTTACGGTGAAAACTGTCGGATTTAGACGTGAACAAGGTAATGCATGAGTCGTGTTTCCACACAGTTCCTATTCAATTTGGTAATAAAGATTCGTCGAAAAGAAAAGACGCCGTTTCTTGTTGTTTCTCGACACCGCTCTATATTCCAATCCAACGCCTTAAATCAACCCATAGCATGTCCCAACGTCCATACGTTGGCCGGCTACACACGAACTCCGAGCGAGTTCGGACCAGTTCGGAGAATTCGCTTTGGACCGAATCGAAACTCGGTCGTTCACAATATGTCTCCGAAATACAAACTCGGCCGTTCCCACGCACTTTTGAAAAAACGGAGCGAATTCGGTACGAACTCGGATCGGAGGTTTTACAAGTTGAAGCCATAGTCAGCGCTCTCACGTTTGTAGCCGCACCATACCTGGCTCTCCATTGACGGCAGCGTTAGAGCTTGGGACAGCAGCGTTGGAATGAGCATGAGGCTGGTGGTTGTGTTGTTGAGGAGGCTGTTTTAATTTCGGCCTCAGCTGTATGTAGGCAGACGGCGTCGAACAGTCTCCGAAGCCAGCCGGATTCCTAGCCACCAACCGGAACTGGTACTCGCCGTTTCTCTCCAGGTTGCCGACTGAAACAAGACAGCAGAAAGCTAGCGTAATGAATCAATCAAGCACAAGCGACCAATGCACCAGTCAGTATATAGGGGGTATCATGGGGTAAACACGGCAGGTTTTATCGGTGGGGAAAACCCGGGTAAACCGTTTCTTTACAGGTTGCCAACTGAAACAAGACAGCAGAAAGAGAGTAATAAATCAAGCACAAGCGACCAATGCACCAGTCAGCATATTTGGGGGGTATCATGGGGCAAAACCGGCCGGTTTTATTGGTGGAGAATACACCAGGCCTCCCAAGTACTGAAGACCATGCTTTCTTTATCCCATGGCTGGGTTTACCCCACAGTACCCCCCTACACGGGGCAATTCGTACTCGGGAAATGTCCCGAATTACCCCCTGGTCCGAGTTACCCCCGACACAAAAAAACGCTACGTAACAACATGAACAGGAATGCGCATAATAAAAACATGCTTTGATGCAGATAGAATAGAGTCGTAAAAGTTTTCGCTGTCCGTTAGCTCAGCAGGAACAGAATTTACTGGCGCAATCATAAACCTTCTGCAGACAGCTAGCAGTTCAGCTTCCCTCTAGGCTCTCGTAAATTCCCTTTCCGCTTAGCACGGATTTCAATCTGCTTGTGAAAATCCCTTGTTTTACGTTTTACAAGCTTTTTTCTTACAATGTGCCAACGTTGCATACGTACGTACTATGTACTCATTGCAGTAGTATGCAATGCGTGGCACTCTTTGTGCCACATGCAAAGAGGACCCACGCCTATGTACATGCGTACGTTGAGTACAGAACATATTATTCAGACACATACATACGTTCCCTCAAAGTAAAATACGACAAGGTATTGGTCTGCTAGCGTAACCGGGGCAAAAACATGAGCGCAATATTCGTTCCGTTTGTTGACACTTTTATTTCAGCGCATGCATGCATGCATTCAAGTGTACATACCCCACACAGATGTACACAAGCGTAGCACGGATTTGTATGAGCGTAAAATCGCTGAACGCCCGACCTAAAAACTATAGTACGTCCAACGCCAAACCAAAACTCAAGCAAACATAACCAGCTAGCTGTCTGTCATATCCATCAATCGTATACAAAGCTTTATCAGTTGTTCGCGTATTGCATACGTGCCATAAAACAGAAGTGGACCTGTCAAGCCAGTTTTTCCCACCCTCCTACAGAATGGTATGCTTTCGTATCTGCCTTTGCGACAAAAGCTCAAATCTCTTGTCATGCCAAGCATTCTTCACAAAAGCGAAGAATTTCCAAATAAAAATATCAACGACTTCGATGTGTCGCTTTGTGTACACGCGCTGTGCACACATGCACAAGTTTTGCATGACAAGCAAACCCCTTTTCTTCCCCTCTGCTTCTCAAAGTCACTACGAACAGTATGCTCAGTGTCCCTTGGTGCCAGCTGCCAAAGAATGGCGATATGATGGCTGATTTCTTCCCAGCTATCACCCTTTTGAAAAGCGAAATCTGTCGGTTATGATTCCTTGCTTTAGCTCCCTTTCTTCTATTCCGGCAAGCCAACCAAGCTGAAAAACTCTTCCCGGCTATCTAAAACTTGGTCGGCTTTTTCTGTAACCCAAAAGCAAAGCGTATCATCTTGCTTTGACTTGTTTTGTTGTCATTCCGTGCCTATCTGGCCCATTAGCAATATCCAACCGCAACGTACATAAGATTGCGGTTAGCTAGAGAACTGTAGGGTGGATCGGGATAATTCCGTCCCCACTCCAGAAAAAAATGAATGCGTAGAAATCCGCATTTGTCTTTCTATTTTTCGATGCATGTAGCGAACTTTGGTTGGGCAGACTCTAAACTATTCCTTCAAAGTTGAAAACATTTCACCACCCTCTTTGTTGATACTAGGCCAGTCGGATTTAACCCAGGTTACCCTTCAGCAGCTGCCCCCGCTTTTATGTATGCTTTTCTTACCGACCTGGCCTGGCACCCCCACGCAGTGCACGCAGGGCCCTGTTCGTATCAATCATAAACGAAAGGAACGTTCGGAAAGAAAGAGCATACTCTTATGGCGGCACATTGCGTTCTGACAATGAAGCGCACTAAAATTTATGCGCACCAACAAACAGGCCAACTCATCTTCGGTTCCAAACGGCCGAAAATCGCCCAACTTCCAAAGCAACGCCGACTGTAAAACGTGTTCAAAGACAAATCGTGCTGCGCACACAAATGGAACCGTATTTACGTACAGACTCTCTTGAGACGTACAGTACCAGTGTGAAGTGAATCACAAGACGGTATCCTTATCTTCTTAGGCAGCAAAGTTTAAGGACACCAAGCTTTTCAACCAATATTTTGGTATTACCAGGAATACAGACTACAAAGGAGGGGGAACAAATATCCTAGGTACAGCGCTGATCACAGCGACCAAGTACGGAACTCGCACCAACGAAATCCCTACTTGCGGCATTCCATATGTGTGCGGTATTTCCGGCATTTATCCCCCACCTTCACCGCATACGTATTCCTGGGTATATTACCCATGCCTTCATTTCACACGTACCCGTGCATTGAGTATCCTGATTAAGTCCGGAATGCGCGGGGTGAACTTCATAGCATAAGTATTCCTGGTACATTACCCATGCCTTCACTTCATACCTACGTACACACCTGTGCATTGAGTATCCTGAATAAGTCCGGAATGGGCGGGGTGCCAGTGGGGGTCGCCTCGCCTGCGGTACTGCACCTGGTATCCCTCCACCTGACCCATGTCCCCGTCTCTGTCCGGTCGTAACCACACCAAAGTCACCTCGCTCGCGTCCACGTCCACCACTTGCGGAGAGCCGGGAGCGCTCGGCAACGCTGAAGCATTGACGGGAAAACTCGTAAAGATGATGTTTCAACTCTACTTCGTCAACTGGAATAGTCTGGCCAGAGAGTTGGCTATGGGACTCAAGTCGTGCTGCGTAGTTTGCAAGTACTTCTGCTAAATAGGAGTACACGAAGCACGGACAAAAATCCGCATTGTGAATCTATTTTACGCAACGCGCCTTGAATGTCATAGCCACTCTTACTGGCCAGACTATAAGCGAACCCCCTATTTTACGTAAATGCGATCGGAAAAGATGAAACATCGACGGGAAAACTCGTAAAGATGATGCTTCAAATCTACTTCGTCACATGGAATAGTCTGGCCAGAGTGTTGGCTATGGGACTCAAGTCGTGCTGCGTAGTTTGCATGCATTTCTGCTAAATAGGAGTACACGAAGCACTGACAAAAATCCGCATTGTGAATCTATTTTACGCAACGCGCCTAGAATGTCATAGCCACTCTTACTAGCCAGACTATACGCGAACCCCCCCCCTATTTTACGGAACTGCGAGCGGAAAAGATGAAACATCGACGGGAAAACTCGTAAAGATGACGTTTCAAATCTATCTCGTCATATAGAGTCGACCACTTTAGTCTGCGTAAGAGTTGACCGTAAGTATTTGATGGGAATTAGCTGTATCGTTACTAACTCGTCAAAATGATGTTTCAAATCTATTCAAAGTTCCACATTAGCCAAGCTCCCTCCCTCCTTCTTCGGTCATAGTGGACAAGAATCCGTAAAAGCGAAGGAATGATACCGTATTCGGATATGTATTCGCTGTATCGTTCCTCCACTGCTTCGCTGCTATTGAGCTGGTTCAGTTGCCCGTTCATTTCGACATGTCCAAGGCTGCAAACATCAAATCAAAACACATCCCCATGCCCCTCATACGTCTCTGCCATTTTACCATCTCTTTCTACTGCACCTACTCTACCTACGTACATATTCATGTTTCATCAGGCAAGTTCAGTTCAGGTTCAGGCCAAGGTCACACAAAATGCGAGGCAAATATGGAGAGGTACGGTCTCATAATAATCTGCATCTTTATGTTCTCTGTCCCCCTATGCATACACTACCACCTACCACATAAAGATCCGTTATCTTGCCGCGACAGAATTCCCCATATCCCCTCCTCATTTTCTCACCAACAAACTACTCCCTTACCCCCTTACGTACATACATACAGTACACGCAGTTTAATGTCCCTACCTTCGCAGTACTTTCTCTCCCATTATTTTCTTACTTTACTTACCCCCTTGATTATCCAGAAAGTCTGCAGTCCGAGTTGTGGATGGTTGTTGAGTAGTTTCTTCTTCGTCTTCAGGAGGGACGGGAATTTCGTGTATCTCTCGCGTTCTCGTGACTTTTGTCACTCGCGTGACCTGAAACACACAGATCCATGCATGTACGCATAAAAAAGCATCATGCAGATGGGGTAGTGCGGGGTAATTCAAGTCACTCAAAACCTATTGGGTGTCTGCGGTACCAAAATTACCCCCCTTGTATTTTTAGTTTTTTCTGTAGTTGTCATTGTGACCAACCGAATAACGGTTGGGTTGGTCCGAATTACCCCGGGACCCGAAATTAGCCGCGTCTATTCATGACTCTCGGTCGGCAGAAATCTATCCTGCCGTACACTATACGATGTGTCGTTCCAAAAGAGAATCACCAAGATACACAACCCCACACAATCAAACACATCTTCCTACTTTTCCCTCGCCAGTCATACAATACACCACCAATTTCATGTCTCACTGGACCACAAACTTTGGAACGCGACGAAAGAAAAACGAAGATACGAACGAGAATCATCATACGAATACGACGCTCGTTTACCTTCTGCGTTTGAGTGGAGTAATGGTCCACATTCTCTTCTCCTTCGTCTACCCCTGTTCCTGTTCCTCTGAGTACATCTCCGTTGGAAGGTGGAGGAACATCGTAGCTGGACTCATAAGAATACGAGTAGGAGCTGGCGATTTCACCGCCGGACGGACTGAAATAGATTACAAATAATTATGAAACATCATCTTCACGGGTTTTCGACTCAGCGTCAGCCAGAAACGATGGGCATGGCAGAATAAAGAAGCTTGAAACATCAAGGTCATGGGTTCACGACTTTACACGATACCCTATAATGTGTATGTGGCAATAAGAAAGAAGTCGAACCTGGTAGCAGCCATGGCTTCCAAGGAGTTAGACTGCTCTAAGTTTTCTTCCAATTCTTCCAAGTATGACTTGGGCACGGTTCTACAACAGAACAGAACAACGTGCCAATTATTGCATTCAGCTGCCTCACAATAATAAACGCAGCTCCAACCAGTAACAACAATTACACAAACCAACCACAACACCAAGAAAGCCCAGATATGAAATAACCACCCCGCCAAAGACTAGAGAAAATTCCAAACCCGCAGCCAGCAAAAAAACTAACCCAGCAGGTGTGTTCAGATCTGCCCCTGACTGGCCTGTGACAGAAAATGAAATATGTAGTCAAAGTGACACGACAACCACCAGGCAAACTTTACAGCACGCACTCCATTCTACTGCCAAGTTTGGAACGATCACATGACATAACACCGCAAAGGAAAAAGTAAATTTTGAAAATCTGGGTGAAATACTGAACTGTTGTGATGTGATGTGATGTGAAAGGATGCGCGCTCAAAAAGAAGATACGACATCGGCGAGGCTGGAACAGGAATCATAAATAAAGTTTTACAACAGCGAGAGATTGAGAAGTCGTCACATACTGGTATTACGTACGAGTAACACAACAGGGCAAGCAAACAAATGGCTCAAGTTGACTACAGACAGAAAGTAGGCAACTGATATCAGCAACGGCCAAAGTATGTACTCGGTATGTATAGGCTACCATGCTGATGCATATGACCTCACATACCAACAGATAACCAGCTACAAAAACAGCTCTCTGATAGCTGAATGAAGCAGCGCACATCCACAAACAGCAATTGCAAATAAGAAAAAGCACAAACAATACAGTAGCTGAAGGCATGCCCAAAGAATTGAACTCTCTCCAGACAACACCGACACCAACCACAACCACTAAACACCACAACCACAACCCCAGACCCACCCACTCACACACCTGAAGGAAGATTCCGTTCGCTCGCTCCTGTACACTTCTCGTTTAACGGAGCGAATTTCTTGCTTCGGCGATAGGCCTCCGTTACTGCCGTATTCTGGGTCCTCTGGGATCGGTTCCATCATCATTTTAGTGAGGCTTCAGCTTCTAATCATCCCTGATGAAATGTACAGTAGACCAAAGCAATTAGTCTTAGCTCCTTATTACGAATGAGCTAGCTACTCTACTGTACCTTGAAGTAGTAAGTAAGCAAAATCGAAGGACGTAGTACGTACGTAGAGTTCGGAATAAGTGAAGAGAAAATGCGACGAAGTTTGAAACTAAACGCAACTCTGCCGCGCAGTATAAGTAAAGTTGTAAGCTGGCCAGGATGCCAGCTAAATTAGCGCTAATTTACTACATCTCCGGCAAGTTCTGTCTCACAGACACCCGTCCCATGTGTGTGCCAGTGACTGTGCCGCTTGGGGCACCAAGGCAGAAAGGAAAGAATAAAGTGAGTCCAACCATAATAGAGAAAGATGGATAGCAGGGTGGCACTGCGAGCTAACTGATGGATCTCTCTTTCTTCGACGCACATATACAGCTTGAAGACTGCTTGCTACGACTATTTTAGCGGCTAGTGAGCGAGGCTTCGGCTAAAGCATCTGCACTTTCCTTCTTCTGCACGGCAAAAACGGCCATAATCTTATCTTCCACACATGCGCGCTTGCTAATGCATTCTGCTAGTGCTAGCTATTTAAGAAAATCCCAGGGACCGACCGACCGGCAGCCTCAAGAAAAACATGCGCCGCGGATGGATCAAAGCCAAAGCGCAGCGGCAAATCGATGACGAGCCAGAAAAGCGAAGAAGGCACGCAAGCCGAAACCCCAGAGCCCGGCCCGGCTTGGGACGTGTCCTCTGACCATAGCCTAAGTGGGCCAATACGCACGCTCGTTACGTATCGCAGCAGATATCGGCGAAAAATTTTTGGGAGCGCTTCCGGTCGCTACAGCGTAGCGCCGCAGCGTAAAGCTACGTAACTCAGCTAGCAGTCGTTAGCTGCTATCTCTCCTCCACTCAAACCACCTCGACTGTCAAAATGAAGGAGCTAAAGAGGGCGAGAAGGGTGTGGGGAATGGGGAAAAGGAGGAGCCAAGAGGGGAAGGGCCAGACGTCGGCCCGGGGTCAGTTGGGGTAGGGTAGCACACCCCCACCCACCCCTTACATTACCCCACGCACCTCTCAAAATTTTGAGAATTTGAACAATACCCCAAATACAACCCCATACCCCCATTTTAGTGAAATTTGGGGGTATGTTGCTGTTTTTTGGGGTAGCAGCTCCCACTTTTCTGCTCCAGCATACAGAACCCCACCCTAGAACCCGTGCCGATGTCTGGAAGGGGAGAAAAAAGGGCCGTCTGTGTCGCACTTATCGCGGGCGGGTGCGAAAACCGATATTTGTGAGTAACGCTGTGTCCAATGTCCGAAATGAAAAGCGACCGCTATCTAAGCCCTGTCCACTCAGTCCGCTGATTTGCTTTTAGCTAACATACGAAGCAGCTTAGACACACAGCCCCTGGCAAAGTGCTTCCTGCTAGCCAGCTAGATATATAGCTGCTTTAGACCTAGAGGAGCTAACTGCCAAGCCTGCGCTATTAGCGCCGCTTATAACCGAGTCGACACGCACCTACGTTATACATGTACGTACGTACGTACTGTACGTACCTACATACGTACACACGCCAGACGAAAAGCGCCGCTTATTTCACCACACCGACACACTTGCAATTTTACAGGAACCAGACAGACATCCGTTCCCCACCATTTCATTTCACACCTCTCGGACGTAATTACAATTCTCCGTCGTTATTATCGCAGCCTTCAGTTTTAATGGAGCAAAAGCTGCTCAACAGCTACGTACGTACAGCTAACAGCAAGAAGAACGTTCTAACAGCAAGAAGAACGTTCCAACAGCCGTCAACCACCCAGCCAAGCACCCCATTTCATCCAACGTTGGCATAAACAACAAATCAACCCACCGCTAGCTAGCGCACACACCCGACCTCCCATCAAAGCGCATTCCTTCACACAACTCTGACGCAGCCTAGCTGCTCAACCCACAGATAGCCAGCAGTCAGCTTAAGCTACTGTTTACTGCCTTCAAGCTTCTATGTAGTCGGCTCTGACTGAATCTGAATGGACGGGAACAGATAAAAACTCTGGACTAGCAGCCTGACCACCACCCGAAAAGCGAGTCGCAGGCAGCTGCCAGCTGAAGCAAGAACGAATAAAAACCACATCACTACATTACACAACCACCCAACCAGACTAGCTATTCACGAGTTGCAGTAACGCGATTGGGTGGGTCGATAGCGACCCCGCGGTATTTAGTGAAAGTTTGGATCGGTGCCTGCGGGGTCGTCGACCTTGTTCAATCATGTGGGAGCGGAAAAGGAGCGAGTGATAAAAATTAACAAATGACGTCAATGACCCCGCAGACACTGATCCAAACTTTCATATCGCGGGGTCGCTATCGACCAACTCAATCGCGTTATTTCAACTCGTAAATAGCGGTACCCAATCTTTAAGTTTCTTCGTCTTCGATCGAAGTAAAAATTTACTACGATGTCGCCTACGTCCTTCCTGCGCTAATTGCTTTCCGGGCATGATCCGGTAATTGATCTGGAAGGTCCTCATGCATATACGCAAGATCGTCGACACAGCGAGAGCGTTCATTCAGCAGTCAAATTCCAATTAAAAGCTTTGTTCCCAGCAGAGAATGCCCGCGCTTTACGTGTGCACATGTGTACATACGCGCTACAACTCAGGCTATGAGCTTGAATTATCTTTGGGTCCCCCACTGCCACTACGACGACCATAAGCATACGACTTGACTATGTACCTAGACAGACAGCTCTGAGCTCAAATGAAGCGCAAGCATTCTACGACCAAGCCTGGAAACAGCACTCAAGGGAATTCGGGTTTATTTCCAGTCGCTGGTACAGCTTTTGGCTGACAAGGACATCACATCACACACAAGGCCAACGTACGCTAAACGAACGATGCAATGCAAAGATACAAATTGCTACAGGCAGACAAACAGGAAGGCTGGCATAAGCTGGAAAGACAAAAGGCCCAGAATCGAAGCAGCTTCGCTTTTCACAAGCTTTCATGAGTTTTGTGCGGGACTTTCAGACGTGTTGTAGACTAAAACAATCTGTCTTCGTTTTGCCTGGCAGACGACAAGACTCCAAAATTGTTTTCTTTCTCCAGCTTACAATTTGCTAGAGAAAGGCAAAAGAGTGAGGGGAAATGGGACCAACGCTTACTTGCAATATTAGCGCAGCCGCAAAAACACAGTTCCTCCAAAACAAACAACGAGACAGCCCCCCAAAAGCTTGGACTGCAGTTCCTATTTCTAACCAAAATACCCACTCAAACGTCGTAAAGCAAGCTGGTCGCTTCCCTGCCCCAAGCTGGGATGTTGTCAAAATCTTGAGACTCGCGGCTATGCAAGCAAAAGCTGGCTGCCGTCTTCCAACTCAAATGACAGACAATTCGCTTCTCCTTACCAACACCCCTGCCCACTCCATGTATGTACACAAAGGCAGATTAGTAAGCAACTTGAACTTGGACACAGCACAGATAACCTGACAAACATGGGTGATACTCAGGCATACACACTACATATAAGCACATTCCTTGTGAGACGAGTGGAACATTGTCATGCATATGTATGTGTAGACATAGTACGTTACGTACTTTACGACAACGTAGTCATATATAGGTACTGTAGAGCGAGCTTTAAAAAGCTATGCTTGCTTGGCCAACCAAGCCAAGCGAGCACAAAAGCCGGGCAACAGCTAAGTCAGGGTCCCTCCTGTACGCAGCACTGATTGAATTTACAGAAGAAACAGCCCCAAATGGGTGCTCAAAACCAAAGTCCGTAAGGGTACACAGGAAAATTGCTTCCCCAAGCTTTACAGGCTGCTAGCTTGCTGGCACTACACGACATACCCCATAGAAGGAACGTGATACAGTATGATGCAAAAACTGACATGTACTGTATGTACACATGCCGAATTGCACATGAAAAGAAACCCCTTTGTCGTGCTATAAAACTAGCCAGGATAGTTGCGACAAACATGAAATCCTGCTGGAAATCTGATGCGAACAAACAAGCGATGGTGAAAATAAATTTCACGACTTGTCGACGTATTATTACCTGTGCGGAAAATGCCGCGGCTGCTTCGAAGTTTCAGAATCTGCAGCAAACCCAACTTTTGCACCCTCGTTGCGGCTATTATCACTGCTTTGGTTCTGGTCTCCTTGTTCTTGTTCGCCAACTATCGAACTATCGAAAATCGACAGCTGAGAGAAAATGAGCAGAAAGAAGTTGTCAGAAACTTATCACACCGGTTGAACGAAGTGATGAAAAAACTGGGGCAACTTCAGTGCGCAAACAACACTGTGAGCAATGATGGCTTTAACAGAAATAGCACAAGTTGACAGGTTTTTTTTAAATACGCTAGTACAATGTACCGATACCGACCGATTGATGTGGGGTACACATTTCGCAGGTCACAGAAACTGGTGCATGGTGCAAATGGGCTTACGCAAAACAGCACCAGCACGACGAGGGTTTAGCCGCTGGTTTACAGTCGATGTTGGGTGGAGAAAAAGTTGCTAGTTTTGGCGAGGGAACAGGTGAGAATTTCCACACGTAGGTTTCGGCTGGGCAGTACCATTTATGTATAGGTACTGGTAACCATGTATAGGCCAATACTAATTGAGATCGCCAGCTGCAATGATCAGATTCGCCCTCACTGAAGCCTCACAGACTCAAATTATTGTTCTTTGTTTTCTTTTGTTCATTATTCAGGCTTTTACAAATCCAGCCTCTCAACAGTAGTTCGCTCCTATGCAGCCTTCGACGGGTCCCCATTCATCGAAGATCACACCAATCACTCCGTACAGTTTCTAGATCTCACCGTCCCGCATATCTTCCCGGAAAACTTTGATTGGATCCTCTGTTTGGAAGTGGGCGAACATATTCCCGCCACATTCCAGCACATTCTGCTCTCCAACATTTTTCGACACGCCGACAAAGGAGTCGTGATTAGACGAGTTCGTTAGCTGGAAAAGGTGCCCTTTGGAGGTTGTCTGTCATCGTGTCTCGTTGCGAAGTGGCAGCTGGGTAGGGTAATGTGGGGTAGGTCTGGAAAGCGGAGAATTTTTGAGTTAGACAAGACTCTGTTTACTGTTCGACTGTTTTGTTCACATACTGCACATCGAATACCGAAGAACAGCTGATTCGGCCCCTAGAAAGATTTTGTCCGGCGTAACGAGACGACTGGTCAGCATATCGCGACAACTTCCTGCATAAAGCGACAGTTTTGGGATCTGGCATAACGGGACAAAATATCAGGAATAAAGAGACAGGCCCGGAATGAGGCGAAGAATCAAATATACATATGGCATAATAGACGGGATATTACTAGGAGTACCATAAGGCTTAGGGGAGTGTGAAAGAAGGCTTAGTACTGAAAACACGGTGTTTTTGGGGCTCCGTTTCGATGGCTAGTAGTATGTTTAGTAGGCGTACAGGGTATCATGAATTCTCCCCCAAATAGGAGAAGTCCACCAACGAATTTTCTCCCAAAAATACGAATTGTTCCCAAACATTTCACCCAATTTTGCTAATTATCTCCCAAGCGAATAGACCCCCAAAAAATGCGAATTGTTCCCAAAATTTTGGCGAATTGTCCTCCAAATTATGCGAATAGTGTCCCAAACCAAATTGAACTTTCTCCCAAAAATACTAATTGTCCCCCAAAAATCTCACCAATTTTGCAAATTATTCCGATTCCCCAAGCGAATAGACCGCCCCCAAATGTTCCTTCACAAGCCTTCCTTCACATTCCCCTGAGCCTTATGGTACTCCTATTATTACTCAATACGGTGCCCAATGATCCAGCTAACGAACTTTCGGGACAGTTGGGCCGTCAAGGGCCAAGTTGGATACTGGCACGTGAATAATAAATCGCTCGATTGGATTCTACAGACGTTTCTGCATAACTGTTTCCAGCAGGACGAGAAATGGACGCAAATTTTACGCAAGAGCGCAAGATTGACCTGGTTCCAGCAAAATGTGATGGTGTTTCGCCGCCTGACGAATAGCGCTTGTTCGCGATCGCTGTTTTAATGTTGATTTTACATACCGTATCTATCTTTTATCTGTGGGGTAATGCAAAAAATAAGAGGGTCCTATTTGGGGCTACTACTGTATGCATAGGGGGCTACCTAAGGCGTTTAGCGGACGGACATTAAAGGGGAACTTTGGGCGGAAAGTTCGGGGTAAGCCTGCATGGATCATTTCGATAGAGCTTGAAAAATGCTTCAAAACGCACCAAGTCGCATCCCTCTACGTTGCGTCGTTCTTGAGTTAGAGGCAAAAATTGATCTGTGAACGGGAAAATGCACGCGAGAGCATGTAGCTCGCTAACCATTATACCAATCGGCATAATTTTGCTACCACCATATGCTCCACGTTGAGTTCTACATTTTTGTTGTATAAAGTTTTGCTGTATCTTCACTGCCTGTGGCATGGGAAGCCAAAAACCGTGTGTAATTGCGCTGTTAAACACATATATTAATTTCATGGACCTACGAAATGTGTTTAACTGCGCAATTACACACGGTTTTTGGCTTTCCATGCCACAGGCAGTGAAGATACAGCAAAACTTTATACAACAGAAAATGTAGAACTCAACGTGGAGCATATGGCGGTAGCAAAATTATGCCGATTGGTGTAATGGTTAGCGAGCTACATTCTCTTGCGTGCATTTTCCCGTTCACAGATCAATTTTTGCCTCTAACTCAAGAACGACGCAACGTAGAGGGATGCGACTTGGTGCGTTTTGAAGCATTTTTCAAGCTCTATCGAATGGTCCATGCAGGCTTACCCCGAACTTTCATATTGAGCTAAGGCAGACACTTTAGCGGTGGGCGGAGCTAAAGGGGGGCAAAAGCTGCCGCAGACACGTAGTGAACAAAAATTTTTTCGACTTTTTTGCTTCTAACTTAGCCACCATGGCTAAATTGGCACTGCCGCACTTTCTACCATGATCCTCAAACACTTTTCTATCAGCAAGCTGAATCTGCTATATTAAATTTTTAACTTTTCCATTTTAGAGATGCGACGATAGTGAATTTTTGCAGAAATCGATACCGATACCGATATCGATAGTTTTTCACCAAGCCAATTCGATACCGATACCGATACCGATAGTTGCAAGTTTTTCCAAATCGATACCGATACCGATACCGATAGTGTGGGCAAAAAAATATCGATTTTCGATAGCGATACCGATAGTTTTGTAACACTGTATTTTGAAAAGCAATGGACATTTAAGCCGCGACAGTAAGTGCTAGGCCATATCTGGGACAAGTCACACCAATGTATGTTATGAATGAAATGTAGCGTAGGGTACTGTGGGGTAAGCCTGGCCATGTGGCAGACCCGACCACCTAATCTTCCATGAACTTGCTGTTTCAGCAAATGAATAGCGATATAGCTCATTTGAAATAGGGTAGTTGAGGGAATCGATTGATATTTTCCCATGGCCGGGTTTACCCCATAGTACCCTACAACATGACACCTACTACGTATCTAGCACTAGATAACTGCCTTTGCATACTTCTGTAAGTCATGCATATGACTGTAGTTACTGCAAAAACTAATTTATGCCACTACACTACAAACTTAGCGCCGAAATCGACTTGCCCTTGCTTCGCGCATGGCCAAATTTATGTAGAAAAAAATATAATCGAAAATCGATATTTTTTACCTGATTTTTCGATACCGATATTAATACCGATAGTAGGAGCAAGAAGAAAATTCGATACGATACCGATACCGATAGTACAAGGAAAGCAATTTTCGATACCGATATCGATACCGATAGTTCAAAAAATGCTCGATACTATCGATTTTCGATACCGATACCGATATATCGTCGCATCTCTACATTGTACCTTTTGCCAGACAGCTGGAAAATCTGAGCTTCTTCAGTACTGAAAAGGGGAAGAAAGCAGCTGTCTGGCATGTTCACATGCTTTTCACAGCAAGGAGAGGCCGAAAATTCATGTGCCGCACACGGGATCCAATGGAGCAAAGGCTTACCAATGCTGTACCCGAAGCTCGTGGCAATGTGTGCAACTTGCCCATTGTACTTTTGCAGAAATGTGCGGGAAACCAGCGATTTGGCACTGTGCCTACATGCGTTTCGAGGCGCCCACCCTCTCTTCTCTTCGCATGGGCAAAAAACTTCTTCCAGCTAGCGTTCCAGTTTTTTATGTTTCTTTGTGCTCCCCTTTCAAAACCAAGAATTCATAAAGCCGTTTCTCAATACAAAACTAAGTCGGCCATTATGTACTGTAATGCTATGAGATTTATCATAAAAAGTGTACTGCTAACAATGTACTGCTGTGCATATGTAATATCTCATTTATAACCCAAGCATCATTATTTTGCTACTGTAAACCATATCAAACAACATTTTCCCAAAAAGGTTTGTTTGGTAAAAAAATGGGATGTTTTGATATGAGTGTTTTGCGAAGTTGTTGGGCTATCCATGAAAAATTACAGCAAGGCCAGGTTACAGTTTATGAATTCTTGTCCTTTCTATCGCCTGAGAAGGGAGGGAGGTTTTTGTGGGCTGAAGTCTGAATAGCTAATGTCCTCAGCGTCAGCAGCTCTAAAAACTCAAGCTTTATGATTGGCTAACACTACCCCGAAAAGCCCCACCCAAATTCCTTATCTGTCTTCCTTAGCTCAATATGCCGCCCAAAGTTCCCCTAACCGTTCGAGCGCATTTCTTTCATGTGAATGAGTGAGCAGCCGTGATACGATAGTGCAAGTCGTGCAATACGCTAAGGTGTCATTCATGGCAGCAAAAATATATAATTCTGCTTAGGGGAAGAATGGACGACGTAGTGTAAACAAAAGAGAGCATCCCTGGCAGATATGCGCCCCCATTATTTGGGTTTTTGAAATATCCAATTATTTGGATATCCAATTTTTTGGGTTTTACGAAACCATTACATTAGGTTTTACGAAACCATTGTAATCATTGGATTTTACGAAAGGCGAAACCAATGTAATGGTTTCGTAAATGGGTTTTACGAAACCATTACATTGGTTTCGCCTTTCGTAAAACCCAATACAATGGTTTCGTAAAACCCAATATATTGGTTTCGTAAAACCCACAAAACTGGATATCCAAATAATTGGATATTTCAAAAACCCAATAAATTGGCGCGAGTAACTGCCAGCCAGGGATGTTCTGTTTCGTTTACACTACGTCGTCCATTCTTCCCCTTAGCAGAATTATAAATTTTTGATATGAGTGTATTCAGCTATTTCCTATGTCTAGTGGCGTATGTATTCATTCTTATTCCGTCTTTGTGTTATGATCAGTTGGGCCGCTTCCTCTGTGTCACATAGTAGCAGAGCAGAGCACATGTGTCGCGCCTTAATACTTCGCCGTCCATCGCATCGCATGTATTGTTTCTTTACATGCTTGCTCTGCTTTCTTTTGTTTGCATACAGTATGATCTGGCTACAACTTTCCAAATTCGATGAAAACTCATTCCTCAACAAGTTCATTTTTTGCGTCAAAAAGGAATTTAGGATAGAAATATTCAATTACTCAATACACTTCCTGGCTACAGCACCAACAGTGTGCGTGGCAAAGCCGGAAAAAATCGTGTTCATTCTGTCGCCCCCTGAATCCGAGAAAACAAGAAGGGAAATTCGACAAACTTGGCTACGAGATCTGAAACTTTCTTTAAGGTCTCACGCTGATCGATGTTTCTGAGCGTGGACTTACGTACTATTGGTGAAGTATCTGGTGATATCCAAATCCCAGCTGTTTTCACTTCCTGACACCATTCGATCATCCGTCTGCTTGTTTTCCGTTGCGCTGTTTTCCGCTCCGGTCGCGCTTTCTGCGCTCGTCTACGTACTATGCATGGACAACACTGTCTATGCATGGACAACTATCAAAATGCGGTCCAGCTCTCTCCTGGGCCAACAAAAGCGAGTTGGAAAGAGTTTAAGATATCGATCGAAAGCCTGTTACACGATCTCTTTAGCGCGCCATAGAACGCCTCTTGAATGAAACGGCCTATCTGTGGCGCTATTCTTGATTGAAACGATTACTCTTTCAAACATGTTTTTCTTGAATGACTTTGCGCGTAGAAGCAATGTAGAATGGCGCCGTAGGTAACGATCGATTCCTCTCGTCAAGACGCGTTGAACGGTATGCCTCATGTTGAAAAACCAGCGGTTCCTTCGGAACACCCAAATCGCATGGTTTTTGGGGTGTTCTTTGGCGTGTCGTACTGCGCCGAATACAAGAGCATTGGCGCTGCCGTTTGGTGTACTGTACGTGTAGAGGAAGGGTCATGCTTTTTTCACTTGTTGCGTAATCACTTTTATCTTGCATACAGCCGCTACGAGGAAGCCTTAAATTTGAGTCAAAAATACCAGCGTGAGATCTTAAATTTTGAAGCTTTCTTTCTGACAGGCATACGGACGAATTCGTCAATGGAAAAGTTGCTAAATGAAAGCAACTACTACGGCGACATGGTCATGGCAGATTTTCATGACACGTACAAAAATTTGACGCTCAAAACAGGTGCTGTGTTGCATTAGCGTTATTATTGTAGATGAATACCCGTGAACATTCGTTGCAGTTCATGTATTTTAAAGGCTTGGCATTCGCCTGGTTGTCAGAGTTTTGCAAGTCGGCAAATTTGGTGATGAAAGCGGATGATGATACGGTAATTTTGCATCAAGGACTTGCACCCATTCTTGCAAATATTAATTGCAGCAACGATGCAATTTATGGATTAGTAAGGCGAAAATCGCCGCCAGTTCGGCATAACATATCAAAATGGTAATACATAAATAAATAGCTACATGAATAGGCCAAAATGAATGAATAAATAAAAGAAAAATAAACATGCCAAAATACATAGCGATAGCCTAAATAAATAGGTATAGCTAAATAATATTCTAAATTGTTAAAAATAGAGGCCTTTAGGCTAGGCTAATAAATAATTGGCCATAACTTATAAATAAATAAGCGAATAGGCCATAAGTAAGAAATAAATAATCCTGCAAAAAAAGAAATAAAATAAAACCAAGAGCATAAAACATATATTACTATTTTTTTCGAACTCTTCAGGTATATCAGCAAAGTTGACTACCCTAACACCACTTTTCCCGACTTTGTTGCCGGCGGCAGTTATATTCTCACGGGACATTCAGTTCAAAGACTAACAGAAGCTTTACTCTCATACGACGGCTCCTACATCTTTCTGGAGGATGTATTTTTCACGGGAATTCTGGCTGAAAGCCTGGGAATTCCGAGAATCTCAGACTTCTCACAACAATTCAATGTGGACGGCACGCATCCATTGATCGCATGTAAGAAGCACTTGGCCAGTGTGCATTACGTCACCAATGTGACCGGATTCTACGCCAATTACACCATGTGCAGCGAACGAATGCAAGAAAGGAAGTAATTTTTTCCGAAGAAATTTCGGCGGAAGAAAAATCAGGGGAATAGTCCGGATTTTGCAGGCCAGGCTTGTTGAAGCAGTGCCGCTTTTGCTACTCCGTAGTTCGTACGTATACATACAACATACAGGGTGTCTTTTTTCTCTGATACGATTTTGACTGCGAATTTTAACAGGGTATCCTGCACCGATTTCGCTCAAATTTTGCCCACATATTCCCGAGCGTTTACCATTTACTTGATAAAAATTTAGAGGTGAAATGCTATTGTATATTGGTAGTCATAATTATCCCCTTCCTTTCAAAACGGCAATTTCGAGCTTTTTCTACCGACTTTTTACTGCACATGATTGAAAGACTTTTTGGAGACCAACGGCTCTTTCCTAAGAGCAAAATAGTTTCATCAAGATGGAACCTAAAAGCCCTAAACGGACGAAATATATTGACAATGTTGGTGGCATTGCTTGGAGATTGTCCAGTGCTGCTCATGCCTCATCAGTGCTGCGCTGCATCAGCTGATGAGCCATACTCATCAGATTTGATGACTCCCGAATTCATTCTGGGGGTGGAAAGACGAATAGATCTACGAAGACAATCCAATGCCGTTTACCATTCGAAAAAAATGCAGCAGTATTGCCATTTACCATGTTTTTCGATATTTTGATGGAAGAATCGCAGCAGTAGTCAAAAATTATGGTGAAAATGCTGAAAAATTGTGATCTCTTTTCTCCGCTGTATTTCTCAATGCCAGTGCAGAATTTTTTTACTCGAAATTTTTACCAAGTAAATAGTAAACGCTCAGGAATGTGGGCAAAATTTGAGCGAAATCGGTGCGAAATAACCTGTTGAAATTGGCAGTCAAAATCGTATCAGAGAAAAAAGACACCCTGTACAAACCTATGCGTAGAAAAGAATGATCGTCCCATATCACTACTGTGTTCGACTGCCTATGTGATATCAAAAATCGAAGGATTTCTGGCGCCCTAAAGGGCATAAGCTCTCCAAAGAGCCCTGAATGTACACTGTAGCTGCAAAATTGAGTGAGTGTGAGTGAATGTGCGCGTTTTTAATGCTAAAATATTGATTATCGATCGATTATTGGTGATCGGCTGATCAGATCAAAAATCGAAGGGCTTCCTGAGCCCTCGGGGTCAAAAGCTTCGAATGAGCCATTGGTCGACGCTGTAGCTGCAAAAGTGAGCGAGTGTACAGTACAGCGAGTGTGAGCGAGTGTACACACACACACAGACACACATCAGCCATACATACATACTACTGTATTTCATCGCCGCCATGCCAAAACACGACATTTAATATCTCCATTTTTTTTAAAAAATTCAGCTTATGACATATTTGTGATGGTAGTTTGGTAGATTGCATTCCAAATCGTCATATCTCCAAAATTACGCACAGAAACAACAGAATCGCATAATTTGTTATAAAATACATACTTTATCACTACGTTTTCACAATTTATGCCAAAACGTTATATCTCCAAGTGCTACTTTGAAACTGAATTAAAATGCGATGTCAGGTAGTATTGAGAAATGCGCGGACAGGGGGATAATTTTCAGTTTTGCGTTGATGACGTGAGCTGATAGCCCAACTGATTTTACGTATTTTACAAAAAGACCGGGTCGAAAATTCTCACCCACTCCTGAGGTACAAGGCCTCAAAGTTGACCACAATTTGACCCTGATTTTCCACTTTTTTCACACAAAAAGGGGGGTAAATAGCCCCAAAGTGGGGCTTTGGGGCTATAAATTGCACACACATAGACCCTATGGGGGTACATGTTCAGACAAATTTTGAGCCCTCTAGCCCTCTTGGTTCAGGAGTTAAAGCTGGTTTTGCTGAAAATTCGAAAATTGGAATTTTTTCATAATTTTCAAAATTTTGAGAGAGTTAGTCGGTGTGCCGGCTGTTTTATTTCTGAATCTTGTAGAGCAGAAAATTTGCTACAAGATAGGCTACATTTGAAAAGAAAGTCATATATGGGAAATTTGCACAGCATGGCCTCGAAGAGTGGCGAGTAAGGGTTTTAAGAGTGTGCGTTTTCCCCTTTTTCAAGATAAATCAACAATGTCACAGAAACTCTCTCCTCAAAAGCAGCCTATCTTATGTAAATTTGATGTAGATTTAAAAAAAAAAATGTTGACCCCAAAAAAGTTAACCCCTAGCATATAATCTTACAAAAGATGTAATTGTTTGACAATTTTTGAACATTGGACATTTTGAGACAACAACAAACTAACATTACATAAGATTGGCTACTTGTAGGGTTAAATTTTTTGACCAATGGGGACTCAACTCTAACCCTTACTCACCATATACTTGTGCAATTTCCCAGATAATCTACATCAAATTTCTTTACATAAGATAGGCTACTTTTGAGGAGAGAGTTTCTGTGACAAAGAAATAAAAAGAAAAAAAAAAAAACCTTGTTGATTCCTTATCTTGAAAAAAACGCACACCAAAACCCTCCGCTAAGCGCCCACCCCAAAACCCAAAAGCCTACCAAACCCACAAAACAGAAAAAAACACCCAACACAACCCCAAAAAAAAAAAAAAACCAACACACAAACCACAACCCAACAAAACCAAAACAACAACCCCCAACACAAAAACCCCCAAACCCCACCAACCCATGTGTAACCCACACCCCCTCAAAACCCTCCCTCGCCACCCCCCCCCCAACCCACCCAAACCCCAACCCCAAAACAAAAAAAACACCCAACACAACCCCAAAAAAAAAAAAAAAACCAACACACAAACCACACCCCAACCAAACAACCAAACACCCCCCACCACCCCACCCCCCATTTTTGTGTGAAAAAAGTGGAAAATCAGGGTCAAATTGTGGTCAACTTTGAGGCCTGTATCTAGGAGGGGCGAATTTTCACCCTTTTGGACGGGAATCTCAGACGACCCTTTTTTTGTAGAACGTAAAATCAGTTGTGCTATCAGCTCACGTCATCAGCAGAAAACTGAAAATTACCCCCCTGTCCGCGGTACTGTACAGCAATACTGAATCCTTCCAGACATCGCGTTTTAATTTCTTGCCTCAGAAACCCTTTCAAGCGATTTATATTGCTTGTTTTGTCATTGCGTCATGCCTGGGATGGTCAATGCCTGTCATTGTTTGACTATAGTCGAGATATGATTGAAAAAGTGGTGTTTATACGCTGCTAGGAGAGAATTTTTTTTGTGCCAGAACGTGCCATCATCACCAAAGGTTGGTGTCTTTTTCTCTGGAATGAGCAGTGCTTTATCATTTTGACATCAATAGATAGCTAAACAGATTTTGTTAGCATATAATAAGAATAAGATTAGTGCACCAACAATACACAAATGAACCTATGCCAGGTTTTGATTGCAGTCAGGATTGGGTTGCCTCAGTAAGTAGGCCAGGTAATATTCCGACTCAGGGTCCATTCTGGGGCCATGCTGATTCGGTGAATACAGTTGCAGTTTGAACGTTCTTTTTGCTGTGTTCCTATCATTGTCCTTAGCGACAAATAATTGCTGATCTGCGTACATGCAGTAGAGCGTTTGCTGGTCAGAGCTGATCAGATTCTGCCGGTGTACTGTAATGTTTCGTGTATTGCCCCCCCTCGAATATAGCCCCCCCTCGTATATTGCCCCCCCCCCCTTATCGGTGCCTATCGTCATTTGTACTCGTATATAGCCCCATATCAAAGACCGCGAAAAACGACGAAAACGAAGGTTTTTACAGCTAAAAACAGCGTTTTCGACGTGTTTCTAGCCATAGGAGTTGATGGCGCATCATTTGGGACAGTTTGGGATACATTTTGATTTTCACCCCTCTTGACCACCTCAGCAGAAATGGTCAGTCCATGTCAAAAAAATGATAATTTTTGCGTAAGAGCAGCCTGTTTTAGACCACTTTAGCTTGTGTAAAGGCAAAATAAGCCATAAAAACGAGTTCAGGGGGTCAAATAACCTTACTTTGGTCACTAGTGCAAAATGCCCTCTTATATAACCCCCCTTTTGTATAGCCCCGCCTCAAATATAGCCCCCCCTAATCGGGGCTTACCGATCATATAGCCCCAGGGGGCTATACACGAAACATTACAGTATTGCGTTAACCGCTGTACGAACTGTTTCTACAGGGTGATTTTTTCTCCTGGTAGATTTTGATTGGCAATTTCAATAGGTTGCCCTGCGCCTGCACCGATTTCGCTCAAATTTTGCCCACATATTCCCGAGCGTTTGCCATTTACTGTGTGATTGCAAGTGCTTGGAACGTACTGTAGAAATATTTCAGGAGTCATCAAATCTGGTGATTATGGCTCATCAGCTGATATTGCAGCACTGATGTGAGGAGGCATGAGCAGCACTGATGAGAAATAATGAGACAATCTCCAAGCAATGCCACCAACATTGTCACAGTTTTCTTGGCTTTTCAGGGCTTAGGTTCCATCTCGCTGAAACTATTTTGCCCATAGGAAAGAGCCATTGGGCTCCAAAAAGAGGCTTTAAAATCATTTGGCAGTAAAAAGTCGGTTGAAAAAGCTCATGAAAGAAAAGGAAAAATTCTCACTACCAGTGCAGCATTTTAACTCGAAATTTTTACCATGTAAGTGGCAAACGCTAGGAAATATGTGGGCAAAATTTGAACAAAATTGGTCCTGGGCAACCTAGTGAAATTGGCAATCAAAATTCACCAGGAGAAAAAATCAACCTGTATGAACTCCAGCAGAATGTCCGCTCTTCCATAAAACACGTCAACGCTGATCCATGTGCGATTCCCGCTGAGGATTTGCTGGCAGCCAAGACTCTGATCAAAGTCACCCGTTTTGAGCACGGATATACTATGATCTGGATTGAAATTGGGCGGTCTTCCAATCGAGAAGCAACCTTCTTCTGCTGGGTAGTTGACGTACATGTCATAGTTGACAAAGGCAACGTCAGTAGTTGTCATACTGTTGGTCAAGATCGCTGTCTCTGTCACGTCGAACTGAAAAAGACAGTCTCGTTGCGCATTGCATCCGTCATTGTGAAATGAGCGCGCGTCTGTCTATCTGTAGCAGAACTTCTGATATCTCTTTCCGGTTTTTATGTGCATAGAGAAAAGTCCATTATCCCTTTCATGGCACCGAAGTGAACCGGGGCGCTGGTTTGTTATAAGACAATATAACTCATGCACTATGAAGGGCTATTGATTAGGCTGTAAAAATCTGGGGCGCAAAAATCTTGGCTCGCAGCCCCCAGCGGAGGTCCAGGGGGCCTGGGAAAGTTTTTCAATTTTAAGAGTAGAATCGCTCATTTTCCAAGCATCAGAAACTATTCAAATTCAGCTACAGGGTTTCTCACGTAGACCTCCCTAACGATCGCGCCTTATAACTTCCGTACTACAGTAGATGTCAAGCTGAAATTTTGTCCCCAGAAACTCAAGAAATTACCATACTTTGTGACAAAATTTGAGCTAGATAGATAGTCCCACAGCGAACGAAATTACAGGCTTGGAAATTTTGGACCCTGTTTTATCATTTTCCGCACTGAGCATGGTTTTGAGATTAGAATTTCTGCTAAGCATGGTCAAGAAGCTTATCGAACATGGCAATATGGTGGAACAACAATGGCTGAATGTCATCACAGTCCGGAACACAAAGGATTCAAAAATACAGGCGATTTACCACGCATTACAGCGTTCAAGGAGGAGCTGTTGAGGTCAATAGTGGCACCACTGATTTCAAAGTGTTGAAAAACATGGTCGCAAATTTGCAAGCTCGTAATTTCACCCCTAGTTAAACTATCTGGCCCAAATTTTGCCACAAAGTATGGTATATTCTTGGGTTTATGGGGACAAAATTAAAGCTTGATACCTGTAATACGGAAGTTATAAGGCTGAGTCATTAGGGAGGTCTACGTGAGACACCCTGTATTATTGCACAGTGACGGGTACCTACCTACAATATGCAAGCCCGACATTATGTATGTGCAAAGCCATGCATATGCACGCGTACATCGTAACCTTCCTGACCCTGTAGTACGTTACGTTGACCCAAAAGACATTGGAAAGGCCGATTATGGCGGGTTTTAGTGGGGAATCGAGCCCATCTTGCATGCGACCTGCATCAGTTGCAAAAAGTCAGGTGGAAATTTTGCGCCCCTAGCCGCCCAAATTTGGGGCGCAAAAAATTCTTGGGCGCAAAAGCGCTCCTTGCGCATCCCTATCAATCTATTCGCCTTTCTCCATAAGAGGAGGTGCCGTTTTCGCCCTCCTTGTCGATTTTTGAGCTGCAGTTCACACACAAAGCACGCCGAAGCAATTACTTTTTCAAAAAATATGTCAAAATTGCAAAAAGTAATGGCTTCGGCGTGCTTTGCGTGTGTGATAACTGCAGCTCAAAAATCGGCGAGGAGGGCGAAAACGGCACCTCCTCTTAAGGAGCAAGGCGAATAGCCCTGAATGTACTGTACCTTTGCAAGGGTTGAAGCGATCGACGCAGGTGTATTGATTGGTAGGGTACGATTGGAGTATTCAGATTGCAGCGATTGTATTTTCTTGATAGGC
>JASAMW010000470.1:0-25726 GCA_030247985.1 Epsilonema sp. ZAB3_2
CCGCAGAATCCGTGATCAAGAAGAAGGCGGAGTAAATTGGCCGAATATTTCATGCAACTTGGCCTATCCGAACATCTGATGACAGACAGAGGAAGCCAATTAGCGAGCGAATTATGCATACCTTTCTGCTAAGTATTCAGACAACGACACATCTTCACTACGACATTTCGTCCACAAGCAGACGGACAAAGTGAAAGAACAAATGGAAGCAAGATCCCCCATGACTTTCGAGCTTCCAGAAGCCACGGCTGTACATATTTCAAAACTGTCGAAGGCACAACCAGCGATCATCGTTCAAAAGCCTTTCTTCAGGAGAATGGCTAATGCCAGCTTTCTGAAACATTGATTCGAACCAAACGAACATGAAGCTGCATCCACCTCGAACTCAGAAGTCAACAAATCCAACGTGTACCTACGGGACACCCAGCGATGTAAGACGAGAATCCCCGGCGAGTTCTTCCTTCAGAGCGAGAGGAAGAAACATATAACAAGACCGAGTATCTGGAACACCAACTAGCCCGACAGAAGAAACAGCCAGTAGCAAAAAGAAGAAGTTGCGATTCTAAGCAGAAGCAACAAAGACACAAGAAGCTGAAGAAGACGCAGCAACAGAAAAACCGGAAAACGCTAATTTCGACCAAAAATCCAGCCTACCGCAGGACAATAGCGCGATAAACGAGCATAAAGAAGAGCGACATTACATAATGAGCAAGATAATCTTGTTAGGAGTAATGATAGATACGAGCTAGAGAAAGATTACTCCATGTGCGTCTAGAAGCTATTGCGACCAGTGCTATTAGTAGCCGGGAAATATTTTATGATGAGGGCAAGCATATGTCAGTGTGATTGTTTTAGGATTAGGTACAACGACATTCGACCATTGGAAACTAAGAGTGCACCAAGCAGGCAAAGAAAAAGCATGCGACGCCCAAAAGCGAGTCAGAAGAAGCAAGCCTCCAACAGCTGACTAAAGCAGTTACCCGAAGCAGTCACAAAAGGAATGAAGCACATTGCTCTACAGACGATAACCCTCTTTTTGCCCCCACAAGAAAAGAAGACTTCGCCTCAGCCACAACAGAACAATCGACCAAACTCGCGTCCACTACTACAAGTACTGGAGCCGAGTCATCTGAACGAAAGGACAATAACCTCCCTGGAGAAATCGCCACTTCAAGTGCCGAATCCCAGCGACGGAATAACGCAGACTGTGTTAGCGCTACAACACGTACCGGAACCGCAGCTGAAAACAAAAAATGAAACTATTATTACTATGAAAGCCCAACATAAGCAGCAAGAATATTGGGAAGATTTTACTATCAGCAGCGTACCACTAAAACTTACGCCTGAAGATTTTTCTACTAGCCAGATGTACGACATCTATTGTAGTAACCCAATCTTACTGCAGCGGCTTATACATAGCACGAGAGAGAAGATACAAACTACGTACCTACCTATGAAGAATGGATCCAAAGAAACGGACCAACGTCTCATGGAAATAGTAGAAGCACAGAGACCATCACCTGATACTGTTCTTTCCAGAGACCAAGAATTCATAAGGCCTGAGACTTTGACAACCGTACAACCTGACGTTACCCTCTCAGCTAAAGAAGAACAAGCGAAGGACATGTACGAAGACTCTGAGACAGCTTCAGTAGATGTAGAAACTATAGAGACTTCCTTTTCACCTCCATCTCAGTTCCAACCATCAGAACCTCGCACCCCAGAGCTTCTCATGGTATCTGAAGAAAAGGAAACAGAAACTGAAGCCCAACAAAACGAAGATAAAGCCTGTCTACAGCTTAGGATTACCACAGAAAAGAGAGAGTTGCTAGATGCAGTATGCAAGGAGCTGCAGAAAGAAGAAATCAGTCCAGAAGTCCAGCAACTACAACAGCTGATGACTGAAAAGCGAATTTCTGCCCAAGAAGGAATGCAGCAAACTCCTTTTGACCATCTACAATACCAGCACAAAGACCGAGACTGGAAGCTACAACAGCTTATGCTGAATTACCTAGCTACGCTGACAGTCTACGAATCAATTGGATTTGCCACAGAAGAACTGGAATCTTTGGCCAGACATTTCTACTTTACTGGCCTGTGGATGATCAAATGCAAGTACACCAGCAAGTATTTGACACCGGGATTCAAAAGCGACCTAGCTCAGTTCTTCATTGAGAAAAAAGAGAAGCTACAAGAGCGTTGGACTCAAGACAAACCAAGTTTTAGAGTGCCAACCATGGAAAAAGTCCGACCAAAAGAACTCGACCCATACAGCGCCTCGAGAAGATGTGTACAAGCAGCGCCCCCTAGCGGAGACGCCAGAATCTTCTTGTACGAACTGTGGAATATTTTCGATACCACGAATTTCCATGTACTGCAGTCAGACGAGCTAAAGATAGCACGGCAGATAGAACATGACCCCCAGATGATGCAGCATGAGTTTAGAATGCGCTATGTCCCGAAACTGGCCAAGCGACCAAAGAACGCAGCCACCCTGCGCAATGAAAACGGCCGCCTACTATCAGAGAAGCACGCAGCCATTGTGTGTTGCCAGCTTTACTACGCGCCAGACAAATACCATCAGTCCTTGATGTTGGGAGTCAACAGCCGTATGAAAGGAAAACAAATACTCACCGTACACTACCGGAATGACTGCATGCCAGAAAGAACGACAGTACTGCTAACGAAGACAGCTATACGAGCAGCTACTGGATGGCAGCGATGGAAAGAGAAAGTGGAAGCGAAAACTCAAGCAGCAGTTGATAGCTCGAAGAAAGAAGAAATTGAACAGCGCCTCACCATTCGAGATTCGAGCGAAAGAAAAAAGACTGTAGAATTCTACTCCAATACATACAGAGGAGAAGAATATGGGAAGCACCAAGAAGATGCTGCCAAACAACAACAGTTCAGAGCGCCCAAGCTAGAAGAATATCTGAACTTGGCAGACGATTTTCCAGCCCTACAGCCTACAGTTGCATCTGTAGTACGAAAAGATGGCAACGATACACCAAGCATTACAACGACACCCAGATTTTTGAACGACTCAGCCTCAGAACCATCCGAGTCATCAAGAGTGAATAACGCTGAAAGAATAAGCGACGTCCAAGACCTACGCATTCTTTTCAATCAGCGAAGGCGACGTCCAGAGCAGCCAACCACTGGAGAACTATGTTTCAAATGGAGATCAGCAGTACCAGTGCACAAGCTACCATTTGAGCAAGTGGCAAGTATAGCAGCCTTTCAAAACTGCCTCCAGCGTTATGAAACAGCGTTCCCAAAAGAGCAATATCTCCGGAAGCGAATAAGAGAACAGACCGGAAGATGGAACGATGAAGCCACTCGAGTATTGACGAACGCCAATGTAAGAACAGCTACGAACTCTCCGTATGGACGGTTACCAACTAAATATCGACGAGCGACCAGTGGTATAACGCAAGAAAAGTTTAGTCAGCTACACTACTGTGCGTACATACTACAAATAGCAGATTTGATGATGCACAAGACCATGAAAGACCGAATGCAGCTATTAGAAGCCCCATCATGCCAAGAGACACCAGCTGAAATCAGATGTCAATGCGAAGCAGCATGGAGACATTGGTGTTGGCAGATGAACAGGCATGAACACTACATGGCCACAAGTGAACCACTGTATGACGACGAACACAAAATGGCTTTGTTCCGCCATAACGACAGCCTCAAATTGCAAGTTGTACCGTCGACGCAATTGAGCGAGAATGAAAAGCTTGTGACAGAGCGATGGGAACAAGCCAACGGGACTCCTCCATCAAAGCGACATTGGAAGGAGACTGAAGAGAGCCAAACAGTCGCTGACGACGAGCGCGACCCCTCGCGGAAAAGACCAGCAACACCAAGGAGTGAAAAGAAGCCAGAGCCTTCAACTCCAACTATGGAACAGCAACTTCAACTTCAAGCACTGCAAGAAGAAAAGAGAGCGCTTGAAGCGAAGATGGTAACTAACCAGCGAAAGAAAGGGACCACAGTTGAGCAGATTTATTTCACTTCAATAGCTCAGTTTCATCAAGGCTTGAAGACAGCAGAACTGCCTATTGAACATTGGGATCCCTATCAAGTGACCGCAGCGAGCAACAAACAACGCTCCAGAGACATGGCCATCTTAGCGAAGAAGTTGCATTCACAAGGATATGCCATCATCCTAAATGAAGCCTTACTGAAAACTTCACTGGAACATCTGCAAGTGAAGGTACCAGACGGATATAAGCATATCACGGCATATGTGAAGAAAGAAGGAGAAGACGTGCGATGGAGCACACAGCACAGTATATTAGAAGCCTGGATTGCTGACGGAATGATTACAGTAGCAACATACGTACCAGCCTCTCAGCTTTCCACGGACTACAAAGACATGCCGCCATTAGCTACGACAAAATAGCTGCAGCAGTAAAAGTAAAGTAAAGTAGCATTACTAACCAGCTTACGTATAGTACAGTACATACATGCGTATTAGTGTGTTTTGTTTTGTTTCAATTTGCACATACCGTACGTACGTGATGTTAGCCATTGTAAGCAACAATATACGTACAATGACACAGAATTTCAGCCATTGAATTTTGTATTCATGAGATTACCAGCTGTGAGGTAGCAGCATAATTCTTCATGACCATTGTGCAATTGTATCTGTAAACAAAGTAGACGTACTGTACCCTGTACAAGCGATATATTATGTTATATGTATACGTACATATAGTATAGGATGTACAACAGGAAGATACTACGTAGCCGATAAGAAGCCAAGGATTACCTGAGCCATGCCGAAGAAGAAGGTTCGATTCCTGTCCATCGTCGGAACTTGATGAAGCGGACTGGCAACCATGTAGGAAATGACCAATTCACCAGCTACGATCAATTGCCCACTAGAAGATTACGGTATCTGTTCAGCCGAGCGACAGCGAAGCCCAGATAGCCCAGACGAAAACCAGCTTGTCTATCTGTAAAACAAGACAGCCAATCAACATTAGAAGCGTGTACACGATTGATCAAAGACAAAGTGATACGTATTATGTAAATGCAAAGTCTTCGTGCGAGCAACTTGCGTTGTCTCGCCAGTCGACTCGTTTACCCCACCCGCTGATCACTTGAGCCTTTCTTTTGGCCTGCGTATTTCTTTTGCCTGTTGTTACTTTTCTGCCACGAACTTTGGTTACTAACGTAGATAAACTTCTCACCGAGTCCTGTTTGCTAGCCGTCCTTTCTTCTAAGCCTCTTCCTCGCCGCCGTCTTCAGCGATCTTGCATACAGTATCCAGTCTCGCCTCCGTATGCCGCTCAGGCATTGCTATCATCTGTATCTTTGTCTAAGCCATCGTCCACATCTCCTGCGACAGCCCTTCTACTAGTCAAGTTTCCAAGTGTGATAAGGTAGCACCGCTGGACACGAAACATAAGCGTAGTGGCGGAGTGGACGGACTTGGGTTGGTGGAGTCGAGGTCTCCCCAGAGTTTCTACACCATTGGCCTGTAGGATCCGGCTCGGAAGTTGGAATCCTACAATATACACAATTACTACACACGTTTATTGATAACGTGAGGGCGCATGCTAGTATAATATTCACCATACGCAATAAGAGACGTGCTTGGTCGCGAGGCGACCCCTCTGAACTAACCTTGATTTTCAGTGCAACTTTTGATCGGTAATCGACGCGAAGGTCGGCGCGGAAAGAAACAAATGAGCAAGAAAGACGACCGCGCCGACTACCGATCGAAAGTTGTACTGAAAAATCAAGGTTAATTCAGAGGGGTCGCCTCGCGACCAAGCACTGGCTCTTATTGCATATGGTGAATAGGGTCGACCTGAACTCGAACTCGAACGGGAAATTTTTGAGAACCTGAACTTGAACTCAAATTCATCAAGAAAATTAATTAAGTTCTCAGAATTAAGGTTCATTCAGTCAGGTTCAATAAGGTTTTATTGAGGTCTATTCAAGTTTTTTTGTGTGCCTATGGAAATATTGTAAGAACAATCACCACCCTTCAGCTATAAATTGAAGCTAGAAAGGTCGAATTGGCACCTTGGGCATACAAAAGTAATGAAAAATTGAAAAAGTGATGAACAAAGTGCTGGACAAGAAGCATTTTTCTAATTTCCACATATAAATTTTGTATGACAAATTGAACCTGAACTCGAATTTGAAAAAACCCTAATTTTTTGGTGAACCTGAACTCGAACTCAAATTGAAATGCTGAACCTGAACTCGAATTGTCTGAAATTTTGAACCTATATTATACTAGCGCACGCACCATGCATGCACACCTACCGTCGTCACCCAGTGATCCTGATCTGTCAGGAGTGCTCTCGCTTTCCGTCGAGCCAGTCGCTCGTCTACAAGCATCACACACACCCACCACTGCTGGTGTACTGTACGTACAGTACTATGTATGTATGTATGTATGTATGTATGTATGTATGTATGTATGTATGTATGTATGTATGTATGTATGTATGTATGTATGTATGTATGTATGTATGTATGTATGTATGTACGTACGTACGTACGTACGTATGTATGTACGTATGTATGTACGTATGTACGTACTTACGTACGTACGTATGTTTGTATGTATGTATGTATACGTAGGGTACTGTGGGCGTGTGGGGTAAACCCGGCTACCTCAATACCGAAATAGCTCTTTCTACGTGGGTGGCCTTTTTCTCCCCCCAAAACCGGCCAGGTTTACCCAATGATACCCTATGTTATGTATGTACATATCTCTGTGTGTGTAAACCTGGTT
Organism: Epsilonema sp. ZAB3_2; assembly: GCA_030247985.1. Classification (NCBI taxonomy): domain Eukaryota; kingdom Metazoa; phylum Nematoda; class Chromadorea; order Desmodorida; family Epsilonematidae; genus Epsilonema; species Epsilonema sp. ZAB3_2. Next base: position 6,767 of record JASAMW010000470.1, read on the forward strand.
TTCTGTCTGTAGGCTTCTACTTCCTGACTGAGTAGGTCTTTCGCTTCAAGCAGATCTTTTATCTCGTTCTGTGCCTTCTCGGCCTACAACAACAAGAACGCATATCTAAGGGTATTTCTCCCTTCCGCCTTCCGTCCGCTCAGCGGCGCAGGCAGCTTGTTACACGAATAAGTGCGGCCACTTATCTGAACGCGGCATCAGTCACAGTTGCATAAAAGTAGTTGACATGTGACAGTCTCAATCCGTCAGCTCAGCACATAACCCGCCGTTAGTGTGCGTGGAAAGTTACACATAGGCCTATGTACCTCTTTCTTCAGTTTCTCCGCCTTTTCCTGCTCATTTCTGAGTTGGGCGTCGGCCCTCTTGAGCTTCTTCTCATTCTCTTGCCGAGATTTGTCCGCTTCCTTCCGCGCCCTACACAGCAGCATACAGTTTCACTAACACTGTAAATACGAGTCGTGTAACAATACCGTATTTACCCATGCATAGCCCCGGGGCTATGCAAAAATTGAGAGGTCCTATATGGGGCTATGCATAGGGGGGGGCTATGCATAGGGGGGGGGGCTATGCATGGGACATTTTTTATGTTTTTGAGATGTGCACAGAGGCATATTTTTTATGTCAAAAGCACATGTTTTAGGGCATAATTGAGGTCAAAACAGGGTTGCTGTAGCTTATGACAGCTTATGTAGGTAACAAAACAGGGTAGCTTATGACAGCTTATGTAGGTAGGTTCAGGTACTGTACAGTACATATGGGGCTATCCATAGGGGGGGGGGGGGCTATGCATAGGGCATTTTTTATTTTTTGCCAATATGGGGCTATGCAGCGGGGGGGGCTATGCATAGGGGGGGGGGGGGCTATGCATGGGTAAATACGGTATTGATATGCGCTAGAATTATGCGTCCGTACGTTTGCTCAAAAGTTTTCAGCTTGGCCTCGAGATCCGCTATCTTCGCCTTGTTCCCGTGCATCTGTTCGCTGAGCTCGTCCCTCTCCTCCTCGGCCCGTTGTCTGGCGGTGTTTGACGCTTCCAGCTGCTCCTGAATTCCATCCAGGTCTGTTTGCGCTGATTCCAGCTCTCTTTCCCGCTGGCGTAGGGTGGATTCCAGCTCGTCGCGCGCCTGACGCGCCTGCGCCGCTTCATCCGCGTGCTTTTGCAATTGAACCTGCAGCAGCAGCACACACTGCGGAGTCAGGCGCCAGATGTATACATAGCTACTTTATTTGCGGACAGAAATGCGCAAATATTGACACAATGATGCGCATATAGCGCAATTTTCCCGTGCGTATGAAAGTATGCATACCCGGAAGCAAAGTTCCGAACCATTCATGGATTCGCTCAGACCGGTCAGACGAAAAAGAAGAGAGGGGAGAGGGGAGGGAAAGGCGCCCCGCGCCACCGCGCGCTCTGTCTCTTTCGCTCTGTGTAATTATCCTATCCTTCGCTCTATTTGTAATTATCCGTTTGTCTTCCGCTGCCTTTCTTTACCTCACAGCCACAGTATCCACTTACGTCCATTAAACTGCACAATACTAGTTGACTCAACAAGAAGAATATAAAACACGAAACATCAAACACGCAGCGATTCCAACAAAACAAAGCATCGATACAGTATTCTAGTGGCCTAGTCCATGACTTTTAGCGTTGGGTCGGTTTTCTTTGAAAGCTGCTGCTAGACTGTTGGGCACTTTTTTCTTCTTCAAATTGCGCGCTTCTTTCTTGGTCTTGCACGCCTTTTCACCTCCAAAAATTCCCCTTCTGGCTATGGCAGCGGCGTTTGGTTTAATCTTCAGCCCAAGTCCACGTTTCACAACAGAAGCCGATAGGCCACCTCTGCTTTGCCAGCCAGTAACAGAAGTCACACGATAGCTCTCCAACCATAGCTTAATATCACCTTCGTCCTTACAGTTGCAGCGAATGGCAGGAAAGAAAGACGACTGAATAGACAGTCAGCAGCTGGGTAAAGAAAGACGCACCTACATACACAGGTGCAATACACATAGGCATGCCACTAGCCCATGTCCAGTTTTTGTTTGCCTATAATTGTCTGCCCTTTCGCGCGCAGTAAAATAACTCTTGTTCTCTGTGCCTACTGTAATCGCTCCCCACTCGCTCGCCTCCCCTCTCTCCCTCTGACACTCACTCTCACTCTGACCGGCCTGAGCGAATCCATGAATGGTTCGGAACTTTGCTACCCGGAACCAGTTTAATTGATTGCAGTAAGGATGAACTGTGCTTACAGTGAGTTCCTCCATATGTTTATTTGTCATATTCTTGGCGCGATTGCTAATCTTGAGTTCTTGCTTCACAAGCTTCAGCTCGCTGTTCAGCTCTTTCTTGCAGTGACTGGCCTTCTCGACCTACAGCAACAAGAACGCATATCTATAATATTTCTCCCTTCCGCCTTCCGTCCGCTCAGCGGCGCAGGCAGCTTGTTACACGAATAAGTGCGGCCACTTATCTGAACGCGGCATCAGTCACAGTTGCATAAAAGTAGTTGACATGTGACAGTCTCAATCCGTCAGCTCAGCATAACCCGCCGTTAGTGTGCGTGGAAAGTGTACACATAGGCGGCCTATGTACCTCTTCCTTCATTTTCTCCACCTTTCCCTGCTCTTCTCGGAGCATGCCGTTGACCACTGCGAGATTGGTCTCACTGCGTTTCCGAGCTTCGTCCGCTTCCTTCCTCGCCCTACACAGCAGCATACAGTTACACTGTACATACGAGTCGTGTACGCAATTGATAGTCACTACTTTCAGCGCTAGAATTATGCGTGCGTATACGTACTATAGTCTGGCCAGTAGGAGTTGGCAGTGGGACTCAAGGCGCGTTGCGTTGTTTACAGAGTTTCGCGTTTAGCGATCTCCAAAACACCACAAGAACTCCTATATATTCTTTCTCAAGGTGCTCATGGCTGTTTTGTTTACTGTACCACGGACTCCTTTTCAGGTTTAGCATGTAATTTCAGGAGTACATGACCTTTTCCTCCTTCTCCCGTGCGCTATGCACAGCTGAAGAAAGTAGCGGGACGGCGTTGCAAACAACGCAGCACGCCTTGAGTCCCACTGCCAACTCCTACTGGCCAGACTATGATAGGTAGGCAGCTTACCGCGTTTCAGCTTTGAGCTGCCTCGTGAGATGGGCGATTGTTTCCTCGAGCACCGCGCGAGTGTGCGGCATCGTTGTCGCCCCCGTCCCCTTCGTCTCCTTTTTGGCTCGCTCCAGCGTCTGTTTATCCGCTTCCGTCTTCTTCGACGGGTCCGTCGTCAGCTGCTCCGCCTCAAACACACAACACACGCCTGGCTGGACACCCAGTTATAGGAAAGAAAGACGCACTATATAGACAAAAGCGCACCCCCGTAGTAGTCACAAGGATAGCACTCTCTCTCTCTCAATAGGTGTCGTTGAAATAAGAACGGCGTGATGTACTGTACGCAGGTGTTCATGCCTGTTAGACCTCTGCTGCATAAGCCCAAGCACTCCCTCGACTTTCTTCATGAATTTCAGAAGTGTTCTACCATCACTCAGCCCTGCCCGCAACATAACTTAACCGCACCAACGCGTCATTGTTGTCAAAAAGTCGCCCAACTGTTGTCGGTTTGTTGTTCTCATGTCGTATGCATATTTGATGTCACTTCTTGACAAAAATGACGCCCTGGTGCGGTACACAGCAGCGCAGTGCTCAGCTCACCTGATGCTGGGCTTTTCTCTGTTTGTCCACTGCCACCTGTTTGACCAGCTGCTTCTGCGAGTCGGCTGGCCCCGTCTCCTCCTCCTCCTCCTCAAAATCCTGACCCTGCAGCAGCAACACACACACACACTGCGGAGTCAAATACTATTTGGATATCAATGGTTGCGCAAAAACCAAAATACAATACTCGTAGGGTCCGGCTTCCGGGTCGGGGTACCCGTGAGACCTCTAAAGTGTTCAGAAAACAAGTCCCTGGTTTGTACCTCTTGGGCGTCGTCGTCCCTGTTTGTTTCTGGGTCGATGCTTTCATCTTCGAGTTCAGCGCCCTCCTGCTCTGCTGTGCCAGATTCTTGCCCTGGGGGCGGCGTGGTGGCGGCCGTGTCTGTGACATATGGCTTCAGGTCCTTCACGATGAATTCTTTCAGGCGGAAGGCGGGACTGAGCATGGCGCAGTGGATGGCGCAGCCGCGAGACACCGAGTCATCCGTCTTCAGCAGCGTGGTGCCCGGCTCCTTCCCCAGCACCCCGCGCACCGTCTGCCGCACGCGCGGCATCCGACTCCCTCCGCCCACCAACTCCACCGCGTCCACGTCCTTAGCCTCGAAACCTACACACACACACACACACTTTCATGCACTTAGCCAGCACCACCCACATGTCATTCAGAGCACGTGCACATGCACCTATATGTACCGCACTATTCCGCCGCTATCATAAACTGTCGTATTATCCTACCCAGTAGGCCTATATGAAAAGGCACTCGAAAACATACCGTATTTACCTATGCATAGCCCTTGAGAGGTCCTATATGGGGCTATGCATAGGGGGGGGGGGGGCAATGCATGGAGCATTTTTTATGTTTTTGAGAGGTGCGCAGAGGCATATTTTTTTAGGTCAAAAGCACGTGTTTTAGGGCATAATTGAGGTCAAAACAGGGTTATTCTAGTATAATATAGCCTACCTCCAAGCAGGCTTATAGGCATCTTAGCTTGGTATGGGAGTGGCTATGGCTACCATATGACCAGCTTATGTAGGTAGGTTCAGGTACCCCACAGTATATATGGGGCTATGCATAGGGGGAGGGGGGCAATGCATAGGGGGAGGGGGGGGGGGGCATGCATTGGGGGGGCTATGCATGGGGAATTTTTTATGTTTTGGCAATATGGGGCTATGCATAGGGGGCTATGCTTGGGGGGGGGGCTATGCACAAGTAAATACGGTAAGAATACAAGCCTTGCTTTGATCTGCTGCTCTCATTTGCCACGCATGATTTCATACCAAAACAAGGTCATGTTCCTAGTTAGCAGGTAAGAATGGCTCAAAACACGTAGGCCTCTACAACTCTACGAGCTTTTGTACAACTGTAAAAGCTGCCGAAACGATCAAGATAGCGCGTACATTTTCTACAAAATATGTTCAGGTGATCGTGATGCGATGCTACCTTTTCCTTGCAGTCCTTGATCGTGTAGGGAGTTATACAGTACGTTAGCAGATAGAGCAGGTGGCAGGCTACGTACTGTACCTATTTCATTGAGTAGGCGTTGCAGCATGGCGTCGAGTTTCTGCCAGAGGTTGATGCTCATCGCTTCGAAGTCTGCGCGCTGCATGCAGCCGCTCAGGTCCTTGTCGTCCATAAAACTCTCAATGTTGATGGGGAGCTGATCGGGGCTGTCCGACATCAACTTCTTCAGCTTTTCGCACTCGGCGAGCAAGCGCAGCCACGGTCCAGGCTCCGACTCCGCGTCCACCTTGTACTTCTGCAGGAACTCGCGGCGAAAGTGCTGTCGCAGCAGGTTGTCGAACTCCCGTCCGCCCAACTCCATGTCCCATTTCGTACTCAACACCTACAACATACAGTGTGCAACACCATTTACAGTCTGGCCAGCAACAGTTTGCCATGGCATTCAAAGCGCGTTGCGTAAAATAGATTCACAATTGCAAATTTCTGTCCGTGGCTTCGTGTACTCCTATTTAGCAGAAGTACATGCAAACTACACAGGACGACTTGAGTCCAATAACAAACTGTTTGCGGCCAGACTATAGTGCAGTACTATGGGGTTTACCCGGCCACCTATAGTACGTTCAGGACTTCATCATATCTCAGCAACCAACCAACCGATCGAAACAAGTATTGTAGCAATCGATTCCTCGAACTTTCCCGCTTTCAAGTGAGATATTTGGTGGAACAGCAAGTTCAAAGGAGCCTAGGTGGCCGGCTTTAACCGATTAGCCGGTTAACACCCTACATACGCATATGATCCTACGTACATGACCGTACGTATATGACCCTACATACACAACAGTATTCACCAATTACGCTGAAAATTTCTGAGTTGTCGCGAACTGATCCGTTTTACACTGATTTTCAGTGTAAATTTCGATCGGCGCCGGCGGGGTCACCTACAGTATGAACGAATTGTATGTAGTAGAGCGCTGTTTACATGCACAATATGGTTGGTATTCGCTGGCGATGTTTACTGCATTTGCGGTATGCGATAATACCATAGGTTGTACGTTGTGCATGCGATCATGAATAAAGTGATGATGATCAGTGTAAAAAACGGTAGCTCGCGATCATCCAGAGACTTCAGTCAACAACGTAACAGGTCGCTAAATGCGTTCTCTCTCCACCTCAAGTTCCCCTTTGTTGAAAGCGACGATGGCGGCTTGTGTGACAGAATGGCCGACGTCGAGGAAGAGGACGTGACGCGGCTTCTCACTCTTCGGCGGCAGATCCTGCTTGTAGATCCCGTACGCCAACGCCGTCGCCGTCGTCTCGTTCAGAAGGGACAGGCAGTTCACATCCGCGATCTTCGCCGCGTCCAACAACGCCCGACGCTGAGCGTCAGTCCAAAAACACGGCACCTACATACACATACACACGCACAGTAGTTCATACTACAGCGCGCAGGTAATATATGGCTGACCTAAGTTGGCAGTTACGTACATAGTGAAGGAAAATCGATGATGATGTTGACCGCTGCCCAGCGCTTGTCTGTCTCGCTACTACGCTGCCACTAAAAGTTCGTCGCACGCCGGGTTGACTGCTGACTTATGTACACTGCCAACTTAGCGCAGCCAGTCTTTACATATGTATTTGTGCATCATCACAATGATAGAGTAGGCGATTTTATTTCAATATAGCGATAGGAACAAACATACCGAGATGACGCAGCCCGTCAATCTGTCAACGTTGCGCTCCTTTTGTTTGGCCTTCTCTAGCAGTTTCACCAGCAACAGAGCCGTTGCTTCCACTGGTGTCAATTCGCCACTTTCACAGTCGACCTATCAAAAGAGCATACGCACATTCATGCTTCTGGTCTTGGCGAGTGTATGTACGTATAGATCGACAAGGATCACTCCTAACTTGTTTCATCCTGTTCTTCAGCATTGTTGAAGAGCGCTTCTCTGGAAATGCACCTTAGTACCTTTTTTATGGTCCAGCAGCCATTTTCCAAACATATTGGGACTTCCGCATTACATTGCTGACCAGTTTGCAATTTAACTGATACTGAATATGACTGCCACATCCACTACTTTATGAGAATTTTATGAGAACTGAAAAACGGAGCGCCAGTTCATAAGGTTCTCATTTATGAGAACTTGTGCGACTCTGTTCTCACAAAACATGTACTCCTGCGATTCTGTTCTGCACACCCCTTCTAGGAGTACATGTTTTGTGAGAACAGAGTCGCACAAGTTCTCATAAATGAGAACCTTATGTACTGGCGCTCCGTTTTTCAGTTCTCATACGTTCTCATAAAGTAGTGGATTTGGCAGTCATATTCAGTACTGGTTAACCCCTCCTGTATGCTGAGATATGGCTGTTGGTAGGCCCAATTTTCCCCCCACTTGCCCGCCACTTTTTTCAAAATTCTTAACATCATTCTACTCCATTTTCTTCGCAGATTTCGGTTTGGGGCATGCCCCTTCGATATTTTGATGAAAACACCATAAAAATTGACGAAAATGATCAAATTAGCCAAAATTACCGCGTTTTTGGACTATTGTATATCACGCCATATTCATCAAAATATCGAAGGGGCATGCCCCAAACCCAAATCTGCGAAGAAAATGGAGTAGAATGATGTTAAGAATTATTGAAAAAAGTGGCGGGCAAGTGGGGGTAAAATTGGGCCTACCAACAGCCATATCTCAGCATACAGGAGGGGTTAACCAGTACTGAATATGACTGCCAAATCCACTACTTTATGAGAACGTATGAGAACTGAAAAACGGAGCGCCAGTACATAAGGTTCTCATTTATGAGAACTTGTGCGACTCTGTTCTCACAAAACATGTACTCCTGCGATTCTGTTCTGCACAAAACATGTACTCCTAGAGAGGCCAGAAGGCCCCTTCTAGGAGTTCATGTTTTGTGCAGAAGCCCTTCTAGGAGTACATGTTTTGTGAGAACAGAGTCGCACAAGTTCTCATAAATGAGAACCTTATGTACTGGCGCTCCGTTTTTCAGTTCTCATACGTTCTCATAAAGTAGTGGATTTGGCAGTCATATTCAGTACTGGTTAAATTGCAAACTGGTCAGCAATGTAATGCGGAAGTCCAATATGTTTGGAAAATGGCTGCTGGACCATAAAAAAGGTATGTAAGGTGCATTTTCAGAGAAGCGCTCTTCAACACTGCTGAAGAACAGGATGAAACAAGTAGTAGAATGAGGGGGGGGGGGGGGGCAAACATGAGGGCGCTCGGCTCTGTCCATGACGGTGACGTTAGTAGGGACTACGTAGTTTGGTACTGTCACACTTATATTCACCCAAAATTCTCCCCAGAAACAGACATGAAGTCACCAAGAAACAGGAAACAAGCGAAGTACACATACAAGTGTAAGACGGAGTAGAGAGACATGGATCGGAAACAAGAACGTTTTGTTATTGACCTGAGTTCTGTACATACACACAGTTTGACTGCGGCATTTTAAACGTTTTCTGTACCGGTTGCATAGTACGTGGATGGGGGGTATTTTTGGAAATTGAGATAATCAAGAGCTCCGTAGTCCCAATTGTAAACTCAAGGACATGAATAAGACTTCATCAATCACCACGCCTCTAGCGGTTTAAAAACGAAACACTTTTCTTATTTTCACTGCACAAATTTTCCAGTTTTTTTCGCATGCAACAAGAGTTATCAACACAGAATTTTGCAGAATAACTTCTACTTTCATGCCTCCTTCCATCAAGCCCAACATTAGTTACTCAGCTTATTTGTTCCATCGCAAACACCCAATGTCGTTGCCGCACTTGTTGAAACAGCCTTTTTCTTGAAAACCGGACCTGCCAGGATTTGAATTTCCTGTTTGTTCTTTTCCATGTATTCCTATACTCATCCAAGGCGTGCGTGCTCTAGGCGTTCATGCAGCGTTTCTGTCGCTTCGTCGCATTTTTCGTCGCTTCGGTACATTTTTTTTAATGATCGATGAAGTCTTACTCCTCACGTCCGCTTTAAACATAGAGAATTTTTGCTGTAGTACTAAAGTTTGTAGGTCTAAGCCTCCTCTATCTCCTGTCAAAATTTTACCCCGTTCAGGGCATATATTCGCGCCATGGTATTCATATAACAGAATTTGCAACAGGTCCAAAAAACGTAAATTTGAGCTTTCTGAAGCTATATCTCGCCATACAAGTGGCGGATTGGGCTCAAATTTGGTCCAGATATGGGTCCATATGGGATGAATGTGTATGCCAAATTGTAGCCCGCTACACACTCTGATTGCTGAATTATGGCTAAAAACGTTGAAAAACGGCAAAATGCGACCTTCCAGCCTTTACCCATCAATATCTCGATGATGCCTGAACAAATTTTTTTTCAAAATTCATCCACATGCAGTGTTTGATGGGGAATCCGATAGGCATATTATCTCGATTTCCAAAAATACCCCCCATCCGCGTACACTACAGGCTACTCTCAATCCTTACAGAAAACGTTTCTTGGGGTGGCACTTGTAGTGTGAGTGGAACAAGAGGACTGCCCTGTGGAAGAAACGGGCTATCCACCATATGCAGTAAGGGAATTGGGTAGGTCGAAGGTGACCCCGCGGCATTTAGTGAAAGTTTGGATCGGTGTCTGCGCGGTCGTCGACGTCATTTTGTTGTCAATTCTTCTTTTCGCTGGCTCCTTTTCCGCTCCCAGATGATTGAACAAGGTCGACGACCCCGCAGGCACCGACCCAAACTTTTACTAAATGCCGCGGGGTCACCTTCGACCGACCCAATTCCCTTACTGCATATGGTGGATACATGACTCAATACACTATGATGCGGTGGTGGGCTTGACAGTGGTCAGTCAAAGGAATTACGTGGAATAACTGCATGAGTGAACAGAACTAAAGTACAAATTATAATTCTGGGACCCATGCATTATTTATCTCGAGAACTACGCGACGTAGAGCAAAGCGGTCAAAACTTCCACGGATAACTTTAGCTCGCCTCTCCAATAAAAAAAAACCGCTTGATTCTATCTGCTCTCAGTGTCGAGATCTCGCCGATTTCCTTCAGTACTAAAATCGGCAAATTGGGCGTGGACCATTGGGCAATTCTAAACCTCGCAAAAGCACAAAAATCAAAAGTGGTAGAAATATGCATACATGATGAAAACAATAAAAATGGGCATCGGGCGTACAGGGTCGTGGGGTGTCGTGGTTTGCGTGGTTTAGCGTCTGCCAAATGGTGACACGATTTCAGTGTTGAAGGAAATCGGCGAGATCTCGACACTGAGAGCAGATAGAATCAAACGGTTTTTTTTATTGGAGAGGCGAGCTAAAGTTATCCGTGGAAGTTTTGACCGCTTTGCTCTATGTCGCGTAGTTCTCGAGATAAATAATGCATGGGTCCCAGAATTATAATTTGTACTATAGTCTGTATGAAGACAGATTCAGTACTTATGTAGAAGGGGAGCTATTGATTTTTTCCACCATAAAAGGCGTTATTGGAGTGTTCCTCGTCGATAAGTACATACGTACAATAGGTACACCGCACACTACTACTATACCAGCAGTCCAATGCCGTCCTTGGGCAGTTGCTTCAGTGAGAATGGCACCCAACCGCGTTCCTTATGCACCACAGAATCCATATACTTGCGGCCAACGAGATTCTTGAAGCTGGTGACCGAGTTGCTGCCAGCGCTCTGCCCCGTACGCACATCATCATCTTGACTGGGTTGTGGTTGTGCACCAACCTTCACAGATGACCTGCACACGGAGAGCAAAACTGGGTATTTAAGAAGGTGGCATCGATCGGTGTGCAGTAGATACGTATGTATATGTAGGGTAGCATGGGGTAAAGTGGGGGGGGGGGGTAAGGTCGGTTTCCTGACTAAGCTGGACAAAATTGGAATGGGTTGTGTATGCTCTATCCTACTTGCACAATATTCAGCGCGGTTTTTGATAGACACCGGCCAAAGACGCACTGAAAAACAAAGGGTACAGCTCGTCACCATCAATAATCCTTAGCGCAAGTGGCGAATAACTTGGTTCTTTCGTGGTTCTGGTGGCCGACTTTCCCCCATGCTATAGTCTGTCCAGAGAGTTCGCTATGGGACTCATGTCGTCCTGCGTAGTTTGCATGTACTTCTGCTAAATAAATAATCTGTACAAAAAGCATGGACAGATATTTTCTTTTGCTAATCTATTTGACGCAACAACTTGAATGCCATAGCGAACTCTCAGTTACACACTATTTATACCCAATAGAAGAACAGACTTACGTAGTGGGATGGAAACTGAAGTCCGCTTTCACGCCACGTCGAGCCATGCACACTGCACTGTTCTGATTGCCAAGGTCGAAACCCGCCACTAGCACTTCTTCCTATAACATCAAAATACAGCTGAGTGACGCGTATGCAGCACAGAACGACGTCCAACTGCTCATAATCAGCACCGGTCGTCTCCTGGATTTTTGCAATGCTACCGTGATGCTACTGGTCGTAATATTCGCATCCTGCTCACTTTTGATCTTGCCCCCGTCTCCATGGTCGGGTAATATGGCAGACAGCGAGGGAAACGTGCAGTAGAAGGTTTGACCGTGTTGAGAACTCAAAACAAATCTGCTTCTTGGCCCTGAAAACAGAAGCAAAAAGTAGGTAAAAGCTAAAAGCTGCGCACCCTAGGGATACATACTCCCTTACATCTTATTCAGGGCAGTGAGGGGAAAACCCGGCTACCTCTCGTTTTGAAATTAAAGACCGAAACGGGCCTGACAAATCGCCGAGATCTCCTCACCATTCGATTCGTCGTCGCGTGGGCATCAATTTGCGCCAGATTTTGTCTTTCTAGCTGCTCTGTACGTCGAGATATTTCGATTTGCAGTTTTGGTTTTCCCCTTATTGTACACTCTGTGACGAGGATATTTTTTGCGTTCCGCCGTCGTCTTTTTTGTTTCTTTTGTTTTCTCTTCGCTCTCCGCCGCCTGCGCGAGCGAAGCGCGACCGGAAAAAAGACGACGGCGCAACGCAAAAGATATGCAGCCCGACGCAGCTCGCCACAGAGTAAAATAAGGGGAAAACCAAAACTGCAAATTGAAATATCTCGACGTACAGAGCAGCTAGGAAGACAAAATCTGGCGCAAATTGATGCCCGCGCGACGACGAATCGAATGGTGGGGAGATCTCGGCGATTTGTCAGGCCCGTTTCGGTCTATAAGTTCACCTTCCTATGTACTTGACTTGACTTGACCTTTCTATGTACTTGACCAAGCAACCCAATCAATCATGGCCAGGTTTACCCCATCCCCTCCTCCCCCACGGGGTAGTCTGGGCTAATTCCGACCTTTATTGGTCTAGTCGGAACGAGAACACAGACAAGATATAGCTGGGTGGACGATCAAGAGCGTCCTTGATAATTTTGGCGCTCCCGAGTAATCTGACATTCTAAAGAAGAATAGCAATACCGTATTTACCGGTGCATTAACCCCCCCCCCCCCCCAATGCATTGCCCCATATTGGTAAAACATAAAAAATGCCCAATGCATAACCCCCCCCCCCCCTATGCATACCCCCATATGTACTGTACAGTACCTGAACCTACCTATGTAAGCTGGTCATATGGTAGCCATAGCCACTCCCACACCAAGCTAAGATGCCTATAAGCCTGCTTGTGGGTGTATTGTACTAAAATACCCCTGTTTTGACCTCAATATAAAACGCGTGCTTTTGACCTAAAAAATATGCCTCTGCGCACCTCTCAAAAACATAAAAAAAATGCCCCATGCATAACCCCCCCCTCAATTTTTGCATGGGGCTATGCACCGGTAAATACGGTAGTGTTTGAAAAAGGGTCGAAAAAGCCGGTTGCTATTCTTGTATAGAAATGCCAGATTTACAAAGATTAATACGGAGCGCCAAAATTGTCAAGCTCGCTCTTGATCGTCCACCCAGCTTTAGCAGCAATTAGGAAGGGTTCAAAACAAATACGAGAATTCTGCTAACAGAAAAATAGAAGGACAGGGTAGTAATGGGGGAGGTTACAAATAACTTTCGCGTACATGTAGTAGCGCTTTTTGTAAAAAAATAAATACTGCCTGCCCTCGATTTCTCCCTTCCTACGAGTGTCCAGAAAGTGAGGACAGGCGGGGAGGCGGTACTTAGGGAGCGTGTACAAATTACGTCAGGTGGTTTTCAGCCGAAATGGATGGGTACCCCCCCCCCCCCCCCCCCCGACCATCAGAATAGCGTCAGAATTGGCCCAAAGGCCGTACCCCCCCCCCCCCCCCCCCCCCGTCAGAGGCGGTGATACCAGTAGTAATAGTACTTGCGTATACATATGTATGAATGCATGCATAATACATGCATGCATGCATTCATGTATGGTATATAATATGCAGCACGTTGTGTATGTACTAAGTAATGTTGTATGTACAGTATGTACAGTAATAGATATGTACTGTAATGTACAGTGTTTGTATGTACGTACGTAATGCCCGACGTCAGAGGCTGGGCCAGGGGGGAGGGGGGTCCCCCCTCCCCTACCACCTGACGTAATTTGTACACGCTCCCTTATTACTTATATTCAGAGCTAAAAAATTTGCATAAAAACCAAAGGAAACACAACAACAAAAAACGCTACTACACGTACGCGAAAGTTATTTGTAACCTCTCCCATTGCCCTACCGTATTTACCGGTGCATAATGGGGCTATGCGTTGGGGGTGGTAATGCATGCACCGGAAAATACGGTATTCTACCCCCGAATTTGAGCAAGACCCTGCTTCAAAACCGAACCTTTCCGAATCTGTTTCCTCCTCGGAGATCCGTCCAGTTTTCAGGAAAGACAACTTCCTTGCTCACAGATGATGCAGTCCAATAAGAGTCCACTGCATGCCGGCGGGAGGACGTAAAAGCGGGCACGGGCACGGGCATGGGAGTATGGGACCGAAAAGCGGGCACGGGCATGGTCGCGGGCATGAGCAAATTTGCAATATTTTGGCATCTGTAGATCACTTACTGTCCTGTGTCTGTAGATCATCTATTTCACCTTATCCATGCTGTCATGGAGGATGCTGTCAATATGTGTAAGTGTTGTCAGATGTGTAAAAGGCTGCCAGATGAACAGCTGTTGCCAGATCGTATTTACCGGTGCATAGCCCCCCCAAACAATAGCCCCCCTATGCATAGCCCCATATTGGCAAAACATAAAAAGTGCCCAATGCATTGCCCCCCCCCCCCCCTATGCATAGCCCCATATGTACTGTACAGTACCTGAACCTACCTATGTAAGCTGGTCATGTGGTACCCATAGCCACTCCCACACCAAGCTAAGATGCCTATAAGCCTGCTTGGGGGTGTATTGTATCTAGAATAACCCTGTTTTTACCTCGATTATGCCCTAAAACACGTGCTTTTGACCTAAAAATATGCCTCTGCGCACCTCTCATAAACATAAAAAATGTCCCATGCATAGCCCCCCCCCCCCCCAATGCATAGCCCCCCCCCCCCCCCCCCTATGCATAGCCCCATATAGAACCTCTCAATTTTTGCATAGCCCCATGCACCGGTAAATACGGTATTTTGGCATCTGTAGATCACTTACTGTCCTGTGTCTGTAGATCATCTATTTCACCTTATCCATGCTGTCATGGAGGATGCTGTCAATATGTGTAAGTGTTGTCAGATGTGTAAAAGGCTGCCAGATGAACAGCTGTTGCCAGATGTGCAAAAGGATTGTCAGAAGCACTATCGAAACATGCAATGTTGCTAGATTTGCAAATGGGTTGCCTGCAGCAGCCTGGTTGAATGATGCGCAAGTGTTGCCAGATGTGCTGTGCAAAAATAAAATGAGCTCATTGAGAAGATGCTTTTCTTTTCACCTTTTGTCCAATCAAAATCTGCACAAATTTGAGCAGAACACAGCAGAGCAAAAAAGATACTGTTTGGTGGAAACCTCATAAGCTCATATCTTTGCTCTTCCAGAAATCTCTGCCTGTACATATCTTTTGTTTTGTGTTTCTGCTCCTGAGTTGCGCCTAAATAATAATTGCAGCTGTTAGTCTTCACGTTTTGTAACTGCTGACAGTCCAGTGGACCATTTCAGGATTACATAGATCCTGTTACAGTATGCCCAGATCCTGTTACAGTATGCCATCTGTGGTACACTGCTATTTAAATCACTAGTTTTGACCCAAATATGATGAGACAATACATCCGGCTGCATTCGACAGCTGTAAAAGTGTCTTCTGAACAGCCTGAAAGTCATTTTTATCAACAAATGACTGTAAGTCGAGAAGAAAAATGACTGTAATTTGGCCAAAATATCGCTAATTTTCCCATGTCATGCCCATCCGATTTTTGGCCCTCCCCATGCCGACTGCCGAGCTTGTTTGGTTTTTTCCTGATGACCAACAAACATGTACTATGATGCAATATTTAGCACATTATTTAGTCTAGATGTACACACGTGACCATTGCAAAATGTATTACACATTTGCCAGGTTTGCAAGGTTTCACTTATGAGCACCTGAAAACTCACATTGGTACAATCAGGAATGTATACAATAATACTAGGTGGGGTAATAAACAGGTGAAGCGTTTTCATACAAAACATCACAGTGACCAAGTGGGGTTGAACCTACGGAATCTGTGATTATGGAGTCCACACCCTTGGAAGTCAACTTCCACACCAACAGATTCCACGTTTGTGGATTCCACATCCACACCCTTTAGAATTCATTCTTCCACACCCTTGGAAGACAACTTCCACACCTATGGATTCCCTACCTATGGAATCCATACCAACAAATCCATATGTGTGGAATCTGTAGGTGTGGAAGAATTTGGATGCAATTGCAGATTCTACAGGTAGGAAATCCATAGGTGTGGAAGAATGAATTCCACATCTGCAGATTCCATAGGTACGGTGGCTGTAGGTGTGGAAGTTGACTTCCAAGGGTGTGGAATCTGCAAACATGGATTCTGTAGGTATGACTAGGAATGAATACTATAATAGGTGGGGGAATAAACAGGTGAAGCGTTTCCATACTAAACATCACAGCAACCAAGTAGGGTCGTACCTGTGGAATCCGTAGGTGTGAAAGTTGGCACCCCTACAGAAGTCAACTTCCACACCAACAGATTCCACAGGTATGGATTCCACACCCATGGAATTCATTCTTCCACACCTATGGATTCCACAGGTATGGCTTCCACAGGTACGACCCTACTTGGTTACTGTGATGTTTTGTATGGAAATGCTTCACCTGTTTATCCCCCCCCCTATTGTAGCATACATACCTGGTATGACTCTACTTTGTCGCTGTGACGTTTTGTATGGAAACGATGGTATGTATAAAAATGACCATTTTGAATTTTTGGGCATTTGCGAGGTTTAGCTTTGCCCAATGGTTTATGCCCATTTCGGCGATTTCAGTACATAAGGAAATCGGCGATATCTTGCCACTGAGAGCAGCTAGATGCGCTTTTTTATTGTTAGTGCAGCTGAAAAATAGCTGTGGGGTTTTTGACTGCTTTGCTCTACGGTCACTAGAACTGGAATTATAAAATGTGTGGGACATGACCAGAAAAAGTGGACTTTTGTTGGGGTGTGATTGAGGAGGAGAAATCTTCCGATTTTTCGCGCCAACAAAGGAAAGAGGCTGCACTACCTTCTTCTATCATCAGCTGTCCAATAACAGTCGATGGCGGGCCATCACTTCTCCTACAGGGAGGGGGAGAGGGGCAAAAACCCGCAACAGCTGAAACTTAGGATCCCGTGCCTGTGCCCACCCCGCTGTGTGGCACTAAACTGACAGTATAGAGTGTAGATGTAGGCAAAGGAGGACCAACGGATTGTGCGCATACAGCCAAAGGAGGCTGACTGTACACCCACTATTAGGGTAATTTTTACTAGCACAAATGCACACCATGGACTGTTGCGACACAAACACTACATGTATTAACCAAAACCAACAGGTACTACTGCTTCCATCACATAGTAATACCAAATAATACTAGTTTTGTACAAAATTTCACCATTCTGGTACTAAATAGGCAGAGGAATCAAATGAAGAGCAAAATTGGGTACTCTATTGGAATGAATATGCTGGATCAATATCCTGACACTTTTGTGCATTTCCCATTCATCTCTGTGCTTTCAAATACTGTATTTACTGGTGCATAGCCCCTGATGCATAGCCCCTCTATGCATAGCCCCATATTGGCAAAACAGAAAAAGTGCCCTATGCATAGCGCCCCCCCCCCCCCCATGCATAGCCCCATATGTACTGTAGAGTACCTGAAGTACCTATATAAGCTGGTCATAAGCTACCGATAGCTACTCCCACACCAAGCTAAGATGCCTATAAGCCTGCTTCAAGCTGTGCTACCTAGAATAAACCTGTTTTTACCTCGATTATGCCCTAAAACACGTGCTTTTGACCTAAAAAATATGCCTCTGCGCACCTCTCAAAAACATAAAAAATGTCCAATGCATAGCCCCCTATGCATAGCCCCATATAGGACCTCTCAATTTTTGCATAGCCCCGAGGCTATGCAAAAATTGAGAGGTATTTGTGGGGGTACTGCGTGGGCTATGCATAGAAACTATGTTTGAGAGGTGCGCAGAGGCATATTTTTAGGTCGAAGTGTTTTTAGGGCATAATAAAAGTGAGCGTTATTTCTAGGCAATCAGCCCCAAGGCACGTGGTTAGCTTGGTGTGGGAGTAGCTATGAGTCACTATGACCAGGCTATATAGATTCGTACTACACATTATGGGGCTCATACATGGGGGGGGGGCGCTATGCATGGGCACTTTTCTGTTTTGCCGAGATATGGGGCTCGGGGCCCCTGCATCAGGGGCTCTATTTTTGCGCCCAGTAAATACAGTATTTGAAAGCACAGAGATGAATGGGAAAATAAGCAAAAGTGTCAGGTATTTTGATCCAGCATATTCATTCCCAATAGGGTCTCCCAACTTTGCTCTTCATTTGATTCCTCTCTCTAGTTAGCACCAGAATGGTGAAATTTTGTACAAAACAAAAAATATTTGGTATTATCTATGTGCAAGATGGACAGTAGATACCCTGTTGGCTTTGGTTAATACATGTGGTGTTTCTGTCACAACGGGTCCGTGGTGATTTGCATTTGTGCTAGAAAAGATTTCCCTAATAAAAGGTGTGCAGAAAACCTATTTGGTGCTCAAAACCCCCCCCGCCCTTGGTCCTCCCTTTGCGTACCTCGTGTACACTCTGTGCTGTGAGTTTAGTGCCACACAGCGGGGTGAGGCAGCCGCGCGGGATGCCTAAGTTTCAGCTGTTGCGGGTTTTTGCCCCTCTCCCCCCTGTGGGAGAGTGATGGCCCGCCAGTCAACTGTATTTGGACAGCTGATGATAGAAGGAAGTAGTGCAGCCCCATTCCTTCCTTTGTTGGCGCGAAAAATCGGAAGATTTCTCCTCCGCGAGCACGGCCCGACGAAAAGTCCCACTTTTATCTGGGTCCCGTCTCCGCGCGCTTTTTTATAATTCCAGCTCTAAGTGACCGTAGAGGGGGGCAGTGGGGGGGGGCAGAGCTATTTTTCACCTGCACTGAGGTAATAAAAAAGCACCTGTAGCTACTCTCCAGTGGCAAGATATAAGCAAATTTATTTTATGTACTGAAATCACCAAAATAAAAATAAATCCATTGGGCAAAGCACAACAAAAAGAATGAACAAAAGTACAAAATGGTTTCATTTTTATACATACCATGGTTGCCATGCAAAAGGTAACCCACAGACAACAAAGTCCAGCAATACCATGTCTGTATGCCTACAATAGGGGGCGGGGG
>JASAMW010000472.1:0-10717 GCA_030247985.1 Epsilonema sp. ZAB3_2
AAACGGAGCGCCAGTACATAAGGTTCTCATTTATGAGAACTTGTGCGACTCTGTTCTCCCAAAACATGTAACTCCTGCGATTCCTGTCCTGCACAAAAGATGCAACTCCTAGAGAGGCCAGAAGGCCCCCTTCTAGGAGTACATGTTTTGTGCAGAACCCCTTCTAGGAGTACATGTTTTGTGAGAACAGAGTTGCACAAGTTCTCATAAATGAGAACCTTATGTACTGGCGCTCCGTTTTTCAGTTCTCATAAGTTCTCATAAGGTAGTGGAGTTGGCAGTCATATTCAGTACTGGTTAAAAATGTTTTCGTGAATTGTTGGATGTATTGTATGGCGCGAGGCGAGGCCTCCGTCAACGTCGACTCCCAATCTGCATCCATTATTTTGTGGTAGCGTAGGGAAACTCCGACCATTTATCTATCTGACGTGGTCGGTAAACAAACAGGTGACCGACCACTGTCACCAATAGGACTCTGTCACTGATGCGCTTCAGACGTGAACTCCGAATTCGCCCCAAATTCGGAGCCCTGACTATGCTTCAACATGTTTAATCTCCGAGTTCGCACCGAACTCGCTCCGTTTTTCCAAACGTGCATGTGAACTTCCGAGTTTGTAATTCGAAGACATGAGAGTGATTGTGATTGACGTTCGTTTCGGTTCAAAACGAAGATTTTCCAAACTCGGAGCGAACTCGCTTGGAGCAAACTCGGAGCACGTCTGAAGCGCACCAGCTGTGATGTAAGTTTGGAGATTTCGTGATAGCACTGTCTGTCACCACCACGACTACGTTATAGTGTCCCTTTCTTTTGCCTTGTATATACGTAGTTTCAGCTTGCGTAGATGGCCGCATTTACCCTGTGATACCCGCTATCATATCCTTGTGGTCGGCGCGGCATTGCTGCTGGTAGTCGTCAGTTGTGCGCTACCTTATTTGCGCATCGTCCAGGTGCATTTCACGTGAACAGACGCCGATCCGCTGTATTTGATATCTGACTATTTTGCTCGCAACCAGCGAGATTGCATCAGACAGAATCGAATAGAACCTTCTCGTTTTTGGTCGCCTGCAAAGTCTCTCTCAATATGTTTTTGCCGACTGTTTTCCAAATGACTGAATGGGCTGAAATGCACGTGCACTTTCCAAATGGGCGTCTTCATGATGTCACTTGGGACTGTTTTGAAGGCGGATGCATCGACTTTCAGCTGCCAACGTCTCCGTTTGTTTGCTACTGTTATTTGTGCGCCAACCGCTCCTGTTTTTGCATGTTTTCGTCTTTGCTAATCAGTCAAAATTTATCTCTATAGCTTTGCTGCCTGCAACCGGCTGGATGGCTGAAGTATTTTCTGCTTACACAGACATCGGCACGGTATCAAGGGTGGGGCTATGTAGTTGGGGTTATGTCGGGTCTAAAATCTGGGGTCAGCCACATACCCCCAGGAAAAAATTTTTTTTGCAACATACCCCCAGAATTTCCAACATACCCCCAGAAAAAAATCGCTACATACCCCCAGATTTCCAACATACCCCCAGATAAAAATGACAGCATACCCCCAGATTGTCAACATACCCCCAAAGTTCAGTGCTGCAAATTTTTGCACCCATCAAAGAGGTGCGTGCAGAGTGGGGGTATCCGTTCAGATGCCCCAAAGCAAATTTACTTGCATGCTACCAATGAACCAAGTACTGAATTTGATCACCTCAACTACAACAATGATGAAGAATACAGAATGAACAGAAAGTGATAAGTCAGAAACTACTGCCACCATCTAATGTGTTTTACTAGCAGTGGCTGTAATATATCATGTGCAGGATAGATAAAGTAGACACAGTAGTATGTAGTAACAGTAAGCAGTTGCTTCATTGATTTTCCACTTGACATAAAATGTCTTTCTTCATTATATTGCCCTATTTACTTTTTCTACTCAAAAAACTGGGGGTATGTGTGGCTGTGGGGTATGCAGAATTGCTCCAAAAAAAACTGGGGGTATGCGTGGGGGTATACAAAATTGGTCCAAAAAAACTGGGGGTATGCGTGGGGGTATGCAGAATTGCTCAAAAATAAAGTGGGGCGTATGCGTGGGGGTATGTTGATTTTATTTTTTGGGGGTGTGTTTGGGGTATTGTTGGAATTCTCAAAATCTGGGGGTCTGCGTGGGGTTATGTGAGGGGGTGGGTGGGGGTATGCTGAACATACCCCCAGCTGACCCCAGGCCGACGTCTGCTTACAGTTGGTTTGGTATCATGGTACTGTATGGAAATTGGGGTAAAGTCGGACAGCAAGCCTTTTCCTGATTGACTATTGATTTATTATGTAAGCTGGGTCTGTCTGCTACTGCACTGTCTTGGCCACCAGCCAGCGAGAAAGCTTTGTTTTAAACGGCTACATACGTATGCCCACGTGTCCGACTTTCCCTCATGCTACCCTACTGTACACGTTACATGATCTGGATGGTACTTTGTGTACTGTACGCACGTGCGTGTAATGCCTACATACAGGCCTGTTCGCTTGGCGTTCCTGCTAGATGTATCACCAACACTTTTTGCAATCTGCACGCACCCGTATGTATGACTGCGCTTTATATTTAGACCTGCCTAACCTAACGTATTTTTGGGTGTATAGCCCCCGGTGCTATTCAAAAATTGAGACGAAGACATTATATGAACCAGTTCGCGAGAAATTCTGACGGTGCTGGATAAACGCGGATCTCCGATTTTGACGACACCTAGCTCATTCTAAAGAGCGTCAAAAATGGAGTCGAATGAGCATAATATGAGCTCCGTGACCCTTCGCGAAACAGAGATACCGCCATCGACAACTTCCGCATCAACAGTGCCACTTTTGCGACTATTAAATTTGGACTCCAGTCGGAAATATGGCCATATGTCCGCTATTTTTGCTCCTTTTTTGACGCTCTTTTTTCAAATTGAAGCTGAAACATTGGGGAATCCAGCCCATGTCTTATCGTAGCCGTATTATACATGCCTAGTGAGATATTTCAAATACAGGGTGTTTTTTTCGTTCAAAATTTCGATTCTCGCGCCTATCTTCAGCACCATGTAACTTCTTGCCCCAACCACCTACAGAGGTGTCGGTAGGCTCATTCGATGCGTCTTAATCTGCTCGTTAAGATGGTGTGTAGCAACCCATTTCCAATCCACGCGTTGCTGAGTTACAGGGTGTTTCCTTTATACAGTGGTATTTTTTATGTGGAAAGTATGGGGTTTTAAAAAATTTAGCTCTATTTCAGTCATTTGACCCAGTTTTTTATGCTGAATCTTATGAGCCTACTCCCGTCGCTCTAGGCTTAAGCGTTAGCGAGATACAACCCTTAAAAGTGAAAATTTTACCATTTTTCCTGCCTTAAAACCACTTATTTCAATTTCACCAATACATGAACATATGGCATACCATTCGATTCGTCTTGACAAGATCTATCGAATGGTCACCATATCATCATGCTCAGACTCCATTCACATAGTAAAAAACGCCAAAAACTGATTTCTAACACCCATCCGAAGGCATTTTTGGCTCTAATAAGCCATAAAGTTGCAATATAGAAATTCTTTTTGCATTATTAAACAGCTTTAGAAAATAAGGTTTAAAAAGAAGTCCCTATCAACCAAATCAATCAGCCAATAGGCTTATTAGAGCCAAAAATACATTTGGATGGGTGTTAGAAACCAGTTTTTGGCGTTTTTTACTATGTGAATGGAGTCTGAGCATGATGATATGGTGACCATTCGATAGATCTTGTCAAGACGAATCGAATGGTATGCCATATGTTCATGTATTTATGAAATTGAAATAAGTGGTTTTAAGGCAGGAAAAATGGTGAAATTTCCACTTTTAAGGGCTGTATCTCGCTAACGGTTAAGCCTAGAGCGATGGGAGTAGGCTCATAAGATTCAGCATGAAAAACTGGGTCAGATGACTGAAATAGGGCGAAATTTTTGTAAACGCCATACTTTTCACATAAAAAATACCACTGTATAAAGGAAACACCCTGTAACTCAGCAACGCGTGGATTGGAAATGGGTTGCTGCACACCATCTTAAAGAGCAGATTCAGGCGCGTCGAATGAGCCTGCTGGCAGCTCTGCAGATGGTTGGGGCAAGAAGTTACATGATGTTGAAGATAGGCGTGAGAATCGAAATTTTGAACGAAAGAAAACCCTGTATTTAAAAAATATCTCGCTAGGCATATGTCATATGGCTACGGTAAGACATGGGCTGGATTCCCCAATGTTTCAGCTTCAATTTACAAGAAAGAGCGTCAAAAAAGGAGCAGAAATAGCTGAGATATGTCCATATCCCCGACTGGAGTCCAAATTTAAGAATGGCCAAAGTGGCGCCGACGATGAGGAAGTTGTCGACGGCCGTATCTCTGTTTCGCGAAGGGTTACAGAGCTCATATTATGCTCATTCGACTCCATTTTGACGCTCTTTAAAATGAGCTAGATATCGTCAAAATCGGAGATCCGCGTTTATCCGACCCTCCATACAAAGCGTCAGAGTTTCTCGCGAACTGGTTCATATAAGCTAATAGGCATAGTAGATTGCTGTAGGAGTGGCTGTTGCTAGAGCTTATGACCAGCTTACAAAGACAGGTTCAGCTATCCTACAGTATATGGGGGACACCAAACATTTGTTTTGCCAATGGGGGTTATAGTCTGGCCAATAGCAGTTGGCACTTGGACTCAAGGCGCGTTGCGTAAAATAGATTTACAAATGCGGATTTCTGTCCACGCTTCGTGTACTCCTATTTAGCAGAAGTACATGCAAACTACGCAACTCGCCTTAAGTCCAGGTGCCAACTGCTATTGGCCAGACTATAGTATTATTTGTGGAGGTGAAGCCGGTCACCCACGTAGATAACGGTCTTCAGTACTAAGTGGTCGGGTTTACCCCACAGTACCCTACGGCCACACAGTACATATACTGTACATATGTGCATACACAACACATAATATTGTATGAAAAGTAGGAGCAACTCAACTCGTAATGTATGCACAAACGAATGAAAAGCATATAGCATATAATATACTAGGTATTGTCGAGTACGTACCGATAAGCCTCCTCCACATCCTCTACGGTAACAGTATTGGATAGTCGGATCTTGGCGTGAGCCTCGGCTAGCCGGATGAGACTCTCCAATTGGCGTGGATAGGCCGATACCTGGCCTATGCCACTTCCCACCTATAAAATACGTGCATTCGTTATGGCACTCTGTGTATCATTCAGCATCACGCACGTTTGGCTTGTGTGCGACCCTGTTATACACGGAATGAATGGTTATTGTACGTACGTACGCACACATCGTGAACATGCACGTGTACATACAGTATGCATACCTTTCGCATGATGAGATACTTTTCTATGAGTTCAGCCGCCGCCTCTTCATTCAGTTGAGGATGTACGTGAGCCTTCGCGTATGCAATGTAGTCTCGAATCAGCGACATATCCTACAAACACAGATATAGTGCTTATTGCCCTTTCCACACAACTTGCAATGAATATGCACAGGGTGTCTCAAACAGAAGTACCATATTTTCCGCGTCCCTTCCGCCTGACTTCGGTAGTAGAGTGAGACCAGGTGAGTGGCCAGTTTGCGATCGTGATATTCGTCTTGCGGGTCCAGCAGGAGAAAGATCAGGTCGAACCTAAACATGAGACACTCTACTACTTCATGTGCTTCATAACCATCATAGTAAGTTGTGCATTATTATGCGTTACGCCCCGCTCTACCTAAGCTGTTTCTGCTCTATTCATTGTAACAAATACGTAAAAAAGATAACGCCTATAGTCTGGCCAATAGCAGTTGGCACTTAGACTCAAGGCGCATTGCGTAAAATAGAAAGACAAATGCGGATTTCTGTCCACGCTTCGTGTACTCCTATTTAGCAGAAGTACATGCAAACTACGCAACTCGCCTAGAGTTCAAGTGCCAACTGCTATTGGCCAGACTATAGTACATTGAGGGACTTACTTGGGGATATACACCCAAAAATACGGTATGTGTAACCTGCCCCTGTGTACATACGTACGTATGTACGCTACGCACCGTTTTGACAGTTACAGCGTCCTGCCGTACGTGATTGTAAATGGCGGTTTTTCAACGTCTGTCCAGGATCAGCTGGTTGGTTGGTGCTCCTATTTACGGCGGTAAATAAATATGTAGTACTGCATGGCTGCACACAGTACAGCCGTTGCCTCCGCGCTCCACGGTGACTGCCTGTAAAAGTAGCTCTTAGGCCTGAAGCTGTGTCTGCTGAACGGCGTATGAGCGAGTGTACAATGAGCGAGTTATACGTGTACTTGTTCGTCTTCTGCCCCAGCTAAACCAACCCTAAAATAAACGGTCGCTTTTATCAGTTGGTTGCTTGTGCCATGGCTCCACAATGGCAGTAACTGTCATTATTGTGGTATGTGGTGCTGTCTTGCCAGTAAAAGATGCTCGTAGGTACGTACTGTACATATACAGGGTGTCCCGAAATAAACCGGCCACCTTTCCAGGCATGTAACTCTGGAACGACACTTGAGATTTTCATGCGGTTTTTTTATTTTGTAGTCAAGGCTTCAACTGAGATCTGTACAAAATTTCAGCTTCGTACGCCCAGTGGAAGGTGCTCAAACACCTTCTTTCTCCGGCGGTCAAAAACGAGGGTTTTTCTATAACTGGAAGTGCCGATTTAGTGGTCTATTGTGCATGGGTCCAAGACATAAATTAGTCTCGTAATAAAAAAGAAGTCCCAAAATGCTAGGAAATGTGAATCTCACGCAGTAACCCCAATTCCACCATAGCAAACGCGTGGAACAGGGTATCTTGAAAAAATAGGACCGAATTTTTCTCCATACTGAAGAAAAACGTCGATTTTGAACTTCGAGATTCAAACCGTCATAATTTCCGAAGTGTGCGGCCCAAATAGCTGAAATTTTGTACAGATCTCAGTTGAAGCCTTGACTACAATATAAAAAAAACCGCATGAAAATCTCAAGTGTTGTTCCAGAGTTACATGCCCGGAAAGGTGGCCGGTTTATTTCGGGACACTCTGTACAATGTCTGGCTTGTTGTTGCTTTTTGTTTACTTCCTGTCACCCCCTGTACAGGCGGAATATTCTGGGTGAAGCAAAGAGCCGACAAACAATTGGTGGACTTTGATCTCCTTTGGGTGTCGCCAACAGTATTTAGTGCACCGTCGTCTGTGTCTGGATAAACTTGATGCGACGGTGGTGGGTTTATTTGACCTGCCGATCTGTCTCCCTGACATTTTGAACCTAAAAAGTAAAAACCTTTACAGTCGGTGCTAGGTTAGGTTACTGTATGTAACTGTGTTGCTTTTGTACGTTTTATTGTACGTACATTTGAGCTGTGTTGCGATTTGTTACTGCGTCCGTAGAATAATGTACACGTACTAGACTCAGCTTCAAAGGCAGTTGTCCTGTGCGTGCGGTATTCGCAAGATAGAAATCCTCGTGGTGATTTTCGCGTTTTCCTGTTTTGCACTCCTGTTTGTAACCTCAGCTACCTGGGCGCATGGCGTGAGCCTTTCTCTTCTATATTTTGCCGTCTTCTTTCCAGAATTTTCAGTCCATCTTTAGATCTGTCATACGTACGTACAACTTTCCTTTGCTCCTTTACCTTAGATGCTCGCACATTCATTTGGGGAGATAAGAGGCAAGGGGACCGGTCGGTGTGGGCAAAACCTTGTGGCTGTGGGTGTGTGTGTATATACGTATGCTATGTGCACTCATAGGCGTAGGGTACCTTGGGGTAAAGTTGAACGCCTTTAAAGGCAAGGGGTCCCCTACACCGACTTTCGAATTTAAAGTTCAAACCAATTTTATCATAAACTACATTTTTTAACCGAGTCTTTTTTGCAAAAAACCGCTTTTCAAAATTCCTATCCGTTCACGAGTTGTCGGTGTGCAAAGTTCAGTACTGAAGACGGATTTGGGAACCACTACGGTAGTTAACTACGTAGTTAACTACGTAGGGGGAGCAGATCAAAAACTGCATATGTAGATGAAGTTTTAGGAAAAAATTTGTTCAGGCATCATCGAGATATTGATGGGTAAAGGTGGGCAGGTCGCATTTTTGCCGTTTTTCAACGTTTTTAGCCATATTTCAGCAACCGCAGGGCTTAGAGGGCTACAATTTGGTACACGGATACATCACATAGGGACCCAAGTCTGGACCAATTTTGAGCCCAATCGGCCACCTGTATGTTGAGATATAGCGTCACAACGTGCATTTCTGCATATTTTGCACCTGTTGCAAATTTCGTTTTTTGAATACCACGGCGCGAATACATGCCCTGCACGGGTTAAAATTTTGACAGCAAGTAGAGAAGGGTTAGGCCTAAAAACTTTAGTACTACCGCAAAAAATCTCTATAATTGGAATTGGGACTACAGTCCTCCCGAATGGTGAAAAATGCAGCAAAAAATTTCCCGCCTTTTTTATTTTTCAAGATAAATGAGCAATACCACTGAAACTTTTTCCTCGCAAGTAGCCTATCTTATGTAGAATTTGATGTAGATTTCAAAAATAAAATTGTTTTTCCCAAAAAATTTAACCCCTAGCATATAATTTTGCAAAAGTAGTATATTTTTGTGAATTTTGGGTAAGGGTTAAATTTTTTTGGAAAAAACAATTTTATTTTTGAAATCTACATCAAATTCTCCATAATTTTTTTTACATTACTCAAAAAAAAGTTTCAGTGGTATTGTTCATTTCTGTTGAAAAATAAAAAAGGCGGAAAAAATTTTTGCTGTATTTTTCACTCTATTCGAGGAGGACTGTAGATTCCAATTCCAATTATATAGTTTTTTTGCGGTAGTACTAAAGTTTTTAAGTTTAACTTCTTATTCTACTTGCTGTCAAAATTTTACCCTCCCATTGCACGTCCCCGCGCCGTGGTATTCAAAAAATTAAATTTGCAACAGGTGCAAAATATGCAAAAATGCACTTTTGTGACGCTCTGTGTCACCACACAGGTGGCCGATTGCCGCCCACATTGGTCCGGGCTTCGGTCCCTATAGGATGTATGTGTGTACCTAATTGTGGCCCTCTAAGCCCTGCGGCTTGTGAAATATGGTCAAAAACGTTGAAACAGGGGGGGAGGACCTGGGGGGGGAATTTCGTCGATATCTCGATGATGCCTGAAAAATTTTTTTCCTAAAACTTTCATCGACTAATATTTTTTTTGATGGGGACTCTGATAGGCATCCTATCTCGATTAACAAAAAAGTGCCCCCCTCCCGCCTATACTACAGGCTACTCTCAATCCTTACACAAAACGTCTCTTAACTACAGTAACCAAGCACCGCTTCAATCAACTTGATTAATTTTTTTATCTAGAATTTTTATTCTTCAGATATAACTCATGAACGGAATCGGAATATTTGAAATAATGCAAAAGGGGAGCTTCGTTTAAATAAATGTATGTTTAAAACATTTTTAAAGGACTGAAATTGCGAAAAGTATCAGTAATTAGGAGAAGACCCCTTGCCTTTAAGAACTTTTCTCCACTGTACCCGTATTCTACCTGTGCATAGCCCCCCCCCCCCCTATGCATAGCCCCCCCTATGCATAACCCGCATCCTGGCAAAACATGAGAAAAAATAAAAGCCCCCTACCTGCATCTAGCCCCCCCCTATGCATTAGCCCTATGCTACTAAGTAGCCTGACACCTACCTATATAAGCTGGTCAAAAGCACGTTGTTTTCAGAAGCATAAAATTGAGGATTTTATTCGAAAATAAAGCAGAAGGTTAATTCTAGTACTAATGACGACCCCAAAGCAGGCTTATAGGCATCTTAGCTTTGGTGTGGGAGTGGCTATGGGTAGCTTATGACCAGAGGAGACTTATATAGGTAGGTTCAGGTACTTAAGTACATATCAGCATATAGGGGGCTCATGCATCTAGTTGGTTTTTTTTATGTTTTGCGATATGACTATACATAGGGGGGGTATGCATAGGGGGGGGGGGGCTATGCACCACGGTCACAGTGAAAAGTTCTTAAAGGCCAAGGGGTCCCCCCTAACACCGACTTCTCGAATCTTAAAGTTCAAACCAATTTTTTATTAATAAAACTACATTTTTAACCGAGTCTTTTTTGCAAAAAACCCGGCTTTTTTCAAAATTCCTATACGTTTTACTATGAGTTTATTTTCGAAGATTAAAAATCGATAAATTTCAGTATTTTTTTGAAGCGGTGCTTTTGGGAACTCACTACGGTAGTTACAGAGACTGGTTTTCTGTACCCCAGGATTGAGAGTAGCCCTCTGGAGTATAGGCGGAAGGGGGGTCCTTTTTGTTAATCGAGATAATATGCCTATCAGATTCCCCATCAAAAACTGCATATGTTGATGAAGTTTTAGGAAAAAATTTTTTCAGGCATCATCGAGATATTGATGGGTAAAGGTGGGCAGGTCGCATTTTTGCCGTTTTTCAACGTTTTTAGCCATATTTCAGCAACCGCAGGGCTTAGAGGGCTACAATTTGGTACACACATACATCCCATAGGGACCCAAGTCTGGACCAATTTTGAGCCCAATCGGCCACCTGTGTGGTGAGATATAGCGTCACAAAGTGCATTTTTGCATATTTTGCACCTGTTGCAATTTTCATTTTTTTTGAATACCACGGCGCGAATACATGCCCTGCACGGGGTAAAATTTTGACAGCAAGTAGAGAAGGGTTAGGCCTAAAAAC
>JASAMW010000475.1:0-11354 GCA_030247985.1 Epsilonema sp. ZAB3_2
ATAAGCATCTGCAGGCTAGTGAGCCTCTCGCTCACTTCCTTCGTGCTCCTTAGGAGCACTTCTCCACTGGTCTGGGGATACCCGTCCAAAAATAAAATGAAAGGAGTCCGCGGACCTCAACGAAGCTGGCACCATTGGAAAGAAGAAGAATCGGCGCATTCAATGGTGCCAGTTTTATTTCTCTACGACCGCTGGAAAGCTCCGAATTTTGCATGCTAAAATCAGCCGTTTGTATAGAAGTTGCTCTTTATGACTCCCCCTTTGATATTACACCTAGTAGAACTTACACTTCGTATGTACGCCACGGCTTAGGCTTAGGCTAAGGCTTAGGCTTAGGCTTAGGCTTAGGCTTAGGCTAAGGCTTAGGCTTAGGCTTAGGCTTAGGCTTAAGCTTAGGCTTAGGCTAAGGCTTAGGCTTAGGCTTAGGCTTAGGCTTAGGCTTATTTCGTTTTCGTTATTTCGTTTTGCAGGAGAACCCATTGACCGCTGGCTTGTCTTATCCATCCGCATCTGGAGTACAAGATGAATTCGCTACTTAGTCATACACCTTCCGGTGTCTCGCTATGCGTGCTGCTGTGTTTTCTGTCGCTATCATCGCGATGGACAGATGCGGCAATCGTGAAGAGGTTGGATCCGACTAATTTCCACATGGGATTCGGAAAACGAGCGCTGGATCCCACAAACTTTCACATGGGATTCGGCAAAAGACTTGGTAACTTTCACTTATAGGTTCGCGCACGGTCAGCTTTTCAGGTCAACACTTTAATCTTCTCTGTGCATGATAAAGGCTACATTTTCCCGTATTATTATCAATTGTTTAGATCCGACAAATTTTCACATGGGTTTCGGCAAGCGAGTGGATCCGACAAATTTCCACATAGGCTTCGGCAAGCGATTCGATCCCTCCAACTTCAACATGGGTTTGGGACGACGCTCCAGCATGGACGATGCAGACGATTGGGAAACTGGCTACCTGACTGGATTCCAACTGGGCCTGCAAACAGCGCAAGGCCGCCGCCGCCGCCGACGCTGACAGTAGTCGACAACATACACGACAACTTACTCGTACCGAGCATATTGATCTTTCGTGTTGCAACATAAGCGCCGATGAGTACGGTCCGACTTCTGAACTCCCACCTGCTAAGCAGTCTGACCGTGTGAGTACACTTTTACTCGCACCGAGCATCACACACACGAGAGTTTACACAAACGGTTACGTTCTCGTACCGAGCAAGGTGCGAGAAAGGTACGAGTTGGTCGCTGCTACTGTACCGTTCTGATGAGAAGATTCTCGGTACGAGTAAAAGTACTCACACGGTTCGACTAGTTAGCTAGCAGACGCGAGTACAGTCCGACCGCACTCGTCGGCTCATTTGTTTCAATTCAACATAAAATACAGATTTGCTCGGTGCGAGTAAATTTGGCCTGCTGTATGTTTTCGGCTAGTTTCGCATTGACGCCATAATAATTGTACGTATGTACCTACGTATGTACTAGCTATCTGTTTACGCCTTTGCTCATGCAATGATGCATGGGACGTCAATGCAAAGCGTAGTATATGCTATCGATATAGTGAAGCAATTAGAAAATGGGCCAGCTCGACTTTGGGCAAGTCGCCATACTTTCCAGGAGGTTCTTGTGGCAGTATGACTTTTTAAAAAAAACTGCAGAAGTTGTTTCACAGTTTATTTTCCACACAAATGGCACAGTGTTTCCGCAGTGTGACGGGCGATCTAACACTACTACAGTATGTATACTTCCTAGGTGAAATAGTGAACGATGACCACCACACGACCAGTACATTAAAAGTCGATTCTTTAATCCTCCGCCGACCGACCAACGCCACACACTGTATGTACTGTACCTGTACGTACGTATTTTCCGCTTCAAGATCGAGGTGCGTCAAGTCAAACACTGAGAGGAGCTAACACTAACGAATGAGTGTGCGTCCATCATCCCCTTTCACAAAATAATTCATCATCTCTGGCCTGGCTCCGCGTTTTGGATACTGCTTATTGCTGAAACACAACAGAGGAAACTCGTTTCGAGGAAAACAAAAGAAGAATCGTCTCCAGCTTGATCACTCACCGTCCATTCTCCCGTGTGACTGGCGGTAAGCTGGGAAGCGATGGATCGTCTCTTGCGTTTCCCCCAGAGACTGTTGGCTGTCTCCCAGGGTTCTGCCATCCGTTTGTCGCTGCCGATCGCTTCCCAGACGGGAATCGCCCGCTTTCCCCACACCACATTCCCGTTGTCCCAAGAGCGCTTCCGTTTTCCCCAGAGCGCATTCCCAGACTCCCAGCCTGCACGCTAAAAGGCAGAAGAGAAAATGACTCCACGGTGCTATTATTTTTTAATAGGATGCGTACTACCTAGGACTCGAGTCCAGGACCCTTACGTACTCTGCCCTGCCACCTCAGCTACATAGTAGTGGAATGACCGAGATAATATGCAGTACGTACATAACATACCGTATTTTTGGGTGTATAGCCCCGACATGCTCAGCTAAGCTTATAGGCATAGTAGCTTGGTGTAGGAGTAGCTATAGTTAGCTTATGACCAGCTTACATAGGTAGGCTAGGTACCTTCCAGTACATGGGGGGTTATACACCAGGGGGGATATACGTACACTGGGCAAAATTTATGTTTTGCCAATGGGGGGTTATAAACTGGGGGGATATACAATGGGGGGGATATATTATACACCCAAAAATACGGTAGTACAACACAGCTAAGACTTTCCTTTCATACCTTAAGACCCGCGTTCGCGTCCTCGCCTCTAGACCACCTGTCAGCGCACGAAGAATCCAGCAGCAGCAAGAAACAGAAAGCCGAAGCTATCAAGACGACAGAAATATACGCCAGGCCCATCTTGAAACACTACACGCTGGCCTAAACAAAATAAGCCGAACATTTTGCAATTTGCATTCGTTGATCACATCGTAGAATTACGAATTAATTAGAATAAAGAACTCGTACATAACCAGAATCCTAAAAAGAAAAATCGTGACGCTGAATAAAAAAAAAAATAAAAAAAGAAAAAAAAACACTAAAACAAAATTATAAAGCAACACCCCCCACAAACAAACCAACAACAAAAACCCACAAAAAAAAAGAACCAGAAAAAAAAAAACAAAGAAAGAAAACAAAACAAAAAAAAAAAAAAGCAAAAACAAAAACCGCAAACAAAAAAAAAAAAAAAAAAAAAAAAAAACAAACAAAAAAAAAAAACAACAACAAAACAAACAAAAAAAACAACAAAAAACACAAACACAAAAAAACAAAAACAAAAACAAAAAAAAAAAAAAAAAAAAAAAAAAACAAAAAAACAAAAAATAAAAAAAAAACAAAAAAAATACAAAACAACTAACATAAAAAAAAAAAAATCCAATAACAAAAAAAAAAAAAAAAAAAAAAAACAAAACAATATATAAAAACACCAAAACAAAAAAAAAAAACCAAAAAAAATAACAAAAACCAAAAAAAAACAAAAAAAAACAAAAAAAACAAACAAAAAAAACAAAAACAAAAAAACCAAAAAAAAAACACAAAGACATATTTTTGAGGTCAAAAGCACGTGTTTTAGGGCATAATTGAGGTCAAAACAGGGTTATTCTAGCACAATACACCCCCAAGCAGGCTTATAGGCACCTTAGCTTGGTGTGGGAGTGGCTATGGGTAGCTTATGACCCAGCTTATGTAGGTAGGTTCAGGTACTGTACAGTACATTTGGGGCCATGCATGGGGGGGGGGGGCTATGCATAGGGCATTTTTTATGTTTTGCCAATATGGGGCTATGCATAGGGGGGGGCTATGCATAGGGGGGGGCTATGCACAGGTAAATACGGTAGTGGCAGGATTCAGCAACTTATCTGCATAGTTCCCCACACAACTTCAACATGTGATCGGTCGTCAGATAAATAAAATGTGGCCGACTCATTCCAATCAAGCCGCGAATGGCTAGACTGATCGTTCTGAAGACAGTAACCACCTGCCTGCGAACAAACAATAAATTTGACTTTTCTAAGTCACTAATTGCAAGCGGAATCGCCACGGGGAGACACTTGAAAACTCTTTCGCAGCAGTTGCGATCTGTCCTACGCACGCACATGGATTGGGATACGTACAGTACAGTATCTACTACCGCAAAAGAAAAGGACTTATTTATTCAGCTTAAATCAGCTTAGTTTTCTTCAAGTTATAACAATGCTCGCTCAAGTTACATGGAATCTGACGGAATTATCGTACACAGACAGTCACAGTACACGCCTCGTCATATAAGCTCTATTGGGAAAGTCGGCAGTTTACTGCACTGCACAGTTCAATTCAAGATAACACACTATACTGTAAAGCTTCGTGTATAACCCCCGGGGGATAAAAATCGTTAGTCGCCGATTCGAGGGGGGTTATACACGAGGGGGGTTATACAAGAGACCAAGCAAAATGTGCAGAATCATCACCAACATGCTTATTTTGCTTTATTTGCGCGTTTTAAAAATTTTGGCCGTTAGAGGGGGGGATAAAAATCGTTAGTCACCAAATAGGAGGGGTTATACCAAGGATTTGGAGTAACAGGATGGGTAGCTCTGAAGAAAATGCCGCAAACGAAGTTGCTGTCAAATTATGCTGCATTTAGCACGGCGACAGCGAAACAGGGTGAAGCCGTGGGTCGGGGGTCCCGTACAAACAAATACTCGAAATCGATCAGAGATGTTCGAGACAAAAAATTTTTTCCAAAAATGACGTCATTTTCCAGAGAACCAGGCCGTTTTCGGCCGAAGAGGCCAAAAAAGCGCAAATCGAGCACCTTCAGGGGCCTA
Organism: Epsilonema sp. ZAB3_2; assembly: GCA_030247985.1. Lineage (NCBI taxonomy): Eukaryota > Metazoa > Nematoda > Chromadorea > Desmodorida > Epsilonematidae > Epsilonema > Epsilonema sp. ZAB3_2. The sequence goes on from JASAMW010000475.1 coordinate 4,821, forward strand.
TATCTCGACAACGACGTTGCGGCAGAAAGTTGCCGCCATAGTAAACCTACCCGGAAGGATCCCCTCTTTCACCACATACCACTGGAGACCGTAGTTAAGGCCTAACGCGTTTATTGAACCATATCTTTTCTTTATCAAAAAATTCACCAACCTTAAATTTATTGTTCCTTTGATACCAGACCACCATTAGATGCGTCTGATCAAGCTGATTCCGAATATGCCACTGGTGTCTGCAAAATTTGCATAATTTCAGGAGTTATGATCCTCCAAAGTGCCCCTACTTTCCAAAAATCGCGATTTTTGGCGTTTCTAAAGTCATAAGGGGTTAAATTTTTAAACAACTTTTTCTGACCTAATTTTATGTGTAGAATCCGAATATGAACTTAATTTTTTCATTTTCCCACATTTAAGGCCTTATTTTCACGATTTGAAGTCTGAAAAAGTAGAAAATGGCAAAAATAGGGCCTTAAATGTTGGAAAATGAAAAAATCAAGTTCAGATTCGGATTCTACGCATAAAATTAGGTCAGAAAAAGTTGTTTAAAAATTTAAACCCTTATGGATTTAGAATCGATAAAAATCGCGTTTTTTGGAAAGTAGGGGCACTTTGGAGGCCCATAACTCCTTAAATAATGCAAATTTTGTAGACACCAGTGGCATATTCAGAATCAGCTCGATCAGGCGCATCGAACGGTGGTCTGATATCAAAGGAAAAATAAAGTTAAAGTTTTTGAATTTTTTGATAAAGAAAAGATATGGTTCAATAATCGTGTTAGGCCTTAACTAGAGGTCTGCCAGTGGTATGGGGTGAAAGAGGGAATCTTTGCGGGTAGGTTTCACTATGGCGGTAACTTTCTGCCTCAACGTCATTGTCGAGATATAGGCCCATGAAGGTGCTGGATTTGCCCTTTTTTGGCCTCTTTGGCTGAAAACGGCCTGGATCTCTGAGAAATGACGTCATTTTCAGAAAAATTTTTTTGTCCCGAAAATCTTTGATCGATTTCGAGTATTTGTTTGTATGGGACCCCGGCCCCATGGCTTCGCCCTATTCCGCTGTCGCCGTGCTAAATGCAGCATAATTTGACAGCAACTTCGTTTGCGGCATTTTCTTCAGAGCTACCCATCCTGTTACTCCAAATCCTTGGTTATACATACACGAGGGGGGGTTATATTCGAAGGGGGTTATACACGAAGCTTTACAGTATTTCAGAAGCATGATACGAGAAGCATGAATGCGAAATGCCTCGAGTCGATATGCGAGTACTACTCGACAAACTTCTAGTGCCGCGTCATTAAAGCTGTTTGTCGGTTTTGATTTGATTGGCTAACCAAGGATGTGGATTACAGGATGGGTAGCTCTGAAGAAAAACCCGTAAACGAAGTTGCTGTCAAATTATGCTGCATTTAGCCGAGCGACAGCAAACCAGAGCGAAGTCGTGGGTCGGGGACTCCATACAAACAAATACTCGAAATCGATCAAAGATTTTTAGGACAAAAAAATTTTCCGAAAATGACGTCATTTCCCAGAGATCCAGGCCGTTTTCGGCCAAAGAGGCCAAAAAAGCGCAAATCCAGCACCTTCAGGGGCCTATATCTCGACAATGACGTTGTGGCAGAAAGTTGCCGCCATAGTGAAACCTACCCGGAAGGACCCCCTCTTTCTCGCCATACCACTGACAGACCACTAGTTAAGGCCTAACACGTTTATTGAACCATATCTTTTCTTTATCAAGAAATTCACCAACCTTAACTTTATTTTTCCTTTGATATAAGACCACCATTAGATGCGCCTGATCAAGCTGATTCCGAATATGCCACTGATGTCTGCAAAATTTGCATAATTTTAAGAGTTATGGCCCTCCAAAGTGCCCCTACTTTCCAAAAATCGCGATTTTTATCGATTCTAAATTCATAAGGGGTTAAATTTTTAAACAACTTTTTTTGACCTAATTTTATGCGTAGAATCCGAATTTGAACTTGATTTTTTCATTTTCCCACATTTAAGGCCTTACTTTCACGATTTGAAATATGAAAAGTAGAAAATGGCAAAAATAAGGCCTTAAATGTGGGAAAATGGAAAAATCAAGCTCAAATTCGGATTCTACGCATAAAACTAGGTCAGAAAAATTTGTTTACAAATTTAACCCCTTATAACTTTAGAAACGCTAAAAATCGCGATTTTTGGAAAGTAGGGGCACTTTGGAGGGCCATAACTCCTGAAATTATGCAAATTTTGCAGACATCAGTGGCATATTCGGAATCAGCTTGATCAGGCGCATCTAATGATGGTCTGATATCAAAGGAAAAATAAAGTTAAGGTTGGTGAATTTCTTGATAAAGAAAAGATATGGTTCAATAAACGTGTTAGGCCTTAACTAGTGGTCTGTCAGTGGTATGGCGTGAATGAGAGGGTCCTTCCGGGTAGGTTTCACTATGGCGGCAACTTTCTGCCACAACGTCATTGTCGAGATATAGGCCCCTGAAGGTGCTGGATTTGCGCTTTTTTGGCCTCTTTGGCCGAAAACGGCCTGGATCTCTGGAAAATGACGTCATTTTCGGAAAATTTTTTTGTCCTAAAAATCTTTGATCAATTTCGAGTATTTGTTTGTATGGAGTCCCCGACCCACGACTTCGCTCTGGTTCGCTGTCGCTCGGCTAAATGCAGCATAATTTGACAGCAACTTCGTTTTCGGGTTTTTCTTCAGAGCTACCCATCCTGTACTCCACATCCTTGGGCTAACTTTCAATTTCTTTTGAAAACACCGATCAAGGAAACACCTACCTATTCATGTACAATTCCTCTCTCTCGTATTAATTCCACCCACGCCGCTAGCGCATCTCTTGTGAAAGCCAACTGTGCAGTACGTACACGTACCACGTATTGTGTAGTGGCATAACCATTTCTTTACGACGTCACGTACACAAACTACAGTACACACACATACGAAACGTATCATCGAAAGTAAAATGTCGATCAAATCACAATAAAAATAGCGCCGCACCGCCTTTGTAAATCACACGAGCGCTTCGCGTATGTTCTCCAATGAGAAGGAAAAGCGCTGCTGCTGCTGCCGTTGTTCTTGAATGAAGTCCTCGTGCCCCCAATAATTACTACTGGTGCGTATCTTTTCCGCTAACTCATCCCTCAGCTTGTTCCTCTGATTAGCAGTCAACATGTTGTCCTCATCTTTTGTTGGACATGTGGACCGACGGCGAGCGCACGAACACCTTCTGTTGATACTGCTGCAAGAACTTGAGCATATGATTACGACTGTTGCTTCAAGAATACGGATTCACCAGTTGATTGCTTGCCCAATTCAGACACGAAGTCATACAAATAAAATACTTTATTCAACAACCATTCACAAGCAACCCAAAAGACCAGACTGACACGTCAACAAAACATTCCGGACCCATTCCTTTCTTCTTCGGTCGACGCCATTTCAGCTCTGAAATCAAAGAGAAAAATATCATGTATTACTACGGTAACCATATTACTTACATACATACACCTCGGCTACGGTCGCTCCGCTTCTGATACATACATACGAACATAATCTTTCAGCGGAGCTGACACTCCGAGGGAACCAGGGTTTGTCATTCATACTCTCGGCATGAAGATTTTCCCGCCGTAGACACTGATGTTTATGCCGCCGCCCCGGCGTCCCCTGCCGCCACGACCGCCTCGACCCCCTCTACCACGGCCGCGATCGCCTCCTCTGTCACTACTGCCCTGACCGCGACCTCTCTTGGGAGCGTATCCGTATCCTCCTTGATAAGAAGTACCCGGTCCCTCATCCTGATTGGCAGCTATCGCTTCCTGTTTCCTTTTCCCGGCCCGATTGCCACGCTTCAATGAACGAAGAAAGGCCGGTTGATCGGCGGACTCTTCCTCCTCCATCACCTCATCTTCATCCCCTGGCAACTTCTCCATCGTTTCCTGCAGAAGCGATTGGAGATTCCCCAACGCGGCAGGGTCTGTCTTAGCCTTCTCAACTTCCTGGGCCAAGGTTTTGAAATATTCTTTCAGTTCTCCGCTATTGATCGCAAGATCTTCATATTCCTCATGCGAAGGAGAAGTTTCCATTTCCTTACTCTTATCTTCACCCGACATCTTGTCAGCGCTCGCAAGAGTAAGAATGACAAACCGACTGGCTACCAGAGGGACTAATCTACCCACTGGTTTTACACGAAATATTTATATTTCTTGTGCATTTGTTACGTACGTACCACAAAGCCAAATATTCTGCGAAGTTTTAAAAACTGCTATTAGCTTTATTCCACCATCTCCATCTCCAGTAGGAAGAATCCATAACTATACCGACCGGAGAAGCTTGTGCTGTTTACATACGTAACAAAAATTTCCGGGTTTCTAAACTAAACTTGACCCGGCCTCTCCCCAAGGAACATCGACAGTTCCAGCGGATACAGAATACGAGGAGAACGTGCGAGAATCCTACCAGACGGGAGTCTAACCTTCACTTCCCGAATCTCGCCGTCCGGACTGCGTATGCATTCTTGGATTCTTGCGAGAGGCCAAGAGCCTCTTTTTGCGTCCGTTTTGATATGTACGATCTCACCTGGTTTTGGCTCACGAATCGTACGTGCATGTGGCTGTGTGTGTTGCAGAGTGTCTCTCTCTCTGAGCAACGGCAAGTACGACTCCTTCCACCTGTCCCAAAATGTCGCCAGGAGCCGCTGACCCTTCAGCCAAGTAAGCAAGAGTTCCTGTGCACTGCTACGTGTCGGCAAGTACTCAGGATCATCCAGTACATCCGTATCTCCCACTGGCGTGCCTGTTTTAGGATTCAGAGAGAGGAATTTGCCTGGCGTCAGGACTTCCACTGCATCACTCACATCCTCTCCTACGTACGTAAGCGGCCTCGAGTTTACCACTGCTTCTATCTCAGTGAGTACGGTGGATAACTGGTCACTAGTCATTAACATTGCCCCTACTGCCTTTTTCAGAGCTGTTTTGACTATGCCTACCACTCGCTCATAGATTCCTCCTTTCCAAGGAGACAGCTCGGTGATAAATTTCCAGGTGATTTTGCTACTGGTGAGGTACGAATTCACATCTGTGTCATGCTCAAGCTGTGTCCACAATTTCTCCATCGTCGATTTTGCCAGCTTGAATTGTGTGGCGTTATCTGACAGGAGAACATCCGGCACTCCTCTGCGTGCGACAAACCTCCTGAAAGCGGCCAGAAATGACTCTGCTGTCATGTCACCGACGAGCTCCAAGTGGACCGCACGGACAGTAAGACACGTGAAAACGCACACCCACACCTTCTGCGTATCAGTTTGTGCTGGGCCCGATTTGATTTTGATGTACAGGGGTCCGAAGTAATCTAAGCCAGTGTGTGTGAACGGGGCATGAGACTGTACCCTGCTTGCTGGCAATTGTGGCATGTCAGGCAGCTGAAAGGGTCCCCCGTGAAACGTACGACACTTCACGCATTTCTGCCTTAGATTCCATACCAAACTTCGGCCCTGCGGAATCCAAAACTCTTCTCGCACTCTACTCAACGTGTGCTTTGTGCCTGCGTGTTTCAGATTCTCGTGTGCATCTGTGACGATAAGCTTAGCGAGCCAGCTCTTTTTGGACAGGAGTTTGGGTGCTTTCTGGTTCTCGTCGCCTATCATATTCTGCATGCGACCGTAACACCGAATCACTCCATCCTCATCCAGACGTAAGCCCAACTTTCGCTGCAGTTTCGTTCGCAGTTTGGTGCCTGGATTTTCCTTCAGATTGTGCAGCTGAAAGGAGAAATATTTCGCTTGCGACCATCTTATCCACATGGCCTGTGCTTGACTAATTTCAGCCACTGTCAAGCTGCGATCTCCGTCTTCAGTCTGCTTCTTGGCTCGCTCTTTCGCCTGCTTCTTTTGCGCTCGAGTGCGAGGACGAACGTACGGTCCTTGTCTCTGCCTGTCCGCTCTACGCTTCTTCAAGCCAGAGATGAACCGACTACAGTACGCCGTCACATGCAGCAACTTTTGCAAGGAGGAGAAATTCTCTACGACAATACCATACGGAGTAGGTACGTCCACAATCTCATCCACTGTAGCTGCCAGTGTGAACTGTCCGTCACGTGGACGGCCTGTCTCCTCTGCACTCACGTCCTTTTCGATTTCAGGCGTAAGCTGCGGCACCTCCCAAGTTGGCCAAGTCTCCCTCGGTTGCAGACACCACTCTGGGCCATGCCACCACTGCTTGCAGCTCACCAAATCCAGCTGCGTAAGTTGCCCACGTGTCGCAATATCGGCCGGGTTCTCTGTGCCCTTGACGAAACGAAACGTCACGCCAGCTTGCCTGATTTCCTTCACGCGATTAGCTACGTACACTTTGAGTGCTTTCGAGCTGTTCACCCAGTGGTACACACACATCGAATCACTGTACACCACTGAATCGCGTATGTTCACATCCAGTTCCTTTTTCAGAAAAACGAGCAGTCTGACACCAATCAATGCCGCCAATAACTCCAGCCTGGGCACCGTCAGCTGCTTCTTTCCCATCGGCGCTACTCTGGCC
>JASAMW010000476.1:0-16267 GCA_030247985.1 Epsilonema sp. ZAB3_2
GCCTCCAGCCACTTTATCGACAAGACTTTCAGGTTCGCTTGGTCTGGACGTTTGGTCGGGTTTGGCAAGGACGCGGCAGAGTCGGGGCCTCAAAGGACGGCGGACCGGCATCTTGCCCTCATTCCGCCTTCCTCAACCTACGCTATCGGAGAAAGTGGACCATCGGAAAAGAAATCTATGTATTGTACTAGAATTATTTACACATACTTATACGGAAAGCGCTGCCATTTCTGTACGTACGAATATTACATAACCATTATGTGTACGTTGCTATGTGTACATACACACGTATTTGCTACGTGACAGCCTTGCGTCTTTCATTGACATATTTTACAAAAAAACATAGCAGGTACATACGCCTCCGGGCCCAAATTTTTTTTTGGTGCATTTTCTCGTTCGTTCGGGTCTCACTTTATCTACGTATTTTATATGTGTCATAATCGTCCTAGTGGTAGGCGTACAGTATTAGCATTGCTGCCAGTACCTACCTACAAAGGTCGCCTCTTCTTATGTCTTTTCTGCCAAGTGACTTTTTGTGCGACGTGTGTCGATCTATTTCTATACGTACGTACTTATACACTGTAAGTCTGTGGTAACTTTCTATTGGTGTACCTGCTAATTGCGTTTGTTTGTGTATTTCTGTGTGCTCTGTTCGACTATGCATGTAGCGACAACTAGATATTGACTCGTAGTATCGTAGAAAGTACCAGGTGCTAATCATATGTGTATAGTACATATAGTAGCTACGTAGGCTATTTTATATTTTCTAATAGTTTAGTTTAGTTTATTCTAAATTCCGGGACGGAATTTTCCCACCATCCAATGGTATGTACACAGCCCGTATCGATTTATTTACTCGATATGCCTGCACGTATGTACGTATGTGTATTCTAACTCTGTGATGTACATAAGTAGGCGGACCTACTATACCTGATTGGTTGGACTGATTCTGTTTGTTGTGATTACAAGGGAGAGTAGGCACGGGATGAGACGACATAAGGACATTGTGTTGTGTGATCGAGGAATAAAGTGGTCGCAATGAAACTTCACGGCGTGCGTCATTCCTTTATGGTTGGTGTCGGGGTATGCTCATGTAGACAGTTCCCTTAGCTTGCTTTTCTCTTCGCTTTGTGCGATCCGGGCAACGGAACCGGGGGCGCTATGCATCTGGATTGCTTATTCTAGATCTGCAGGCTATGCGTGGTTGCGGTACTAAATGTCACACATGGCCGACGGGCGCGAAGAAGCTGCCAGCTCAGCCTCTGCGCGCCCCTCGGTCGTCCACAGTAGGTAGGTACTGTACTTAATGCAGATATGCAAACTGTAGATCATCATTGCGATACTACAGTTTTTGTACTCAATACTCAAGCGTCTCTCTAATGAAATGGTAGCCATGCAGGCTAGTCGTGGGAATAGAATCTCTCATACTATAGCAGCAGGATTTTTTTGCAGCCCAGTACCAGCTTCTTAAAAACAACCCCAGGCGCATCTAAAAACGCAAACCACGGCGCTAGCCCAAAACTATAAATAAAAAGCAACCAAGGCTATTGGCTATGGCTATGCTTTCCCTTTGCCTCTCCCTCTCTCGTGCAGCTTTCTACTCTATCGCTCTCACTATGTCTGCACCCAAAATGGCTGAACCACACACGAGAGGGTCACCAGACGACGTACACGCTGGTAATTACAATTTTACGCATATGTAATAATCATTCATGCTTAAAGCCTCTACATATTTCGGCCCTTCAAAGCGCAACAGTGCCTACTCTGTGCTCTATAAATTAGGAATAGAGGCTTCAAAATATTTACTTTACTGTAACTTGCAGCAATACTTGTAGCCAAAAATCAAGTAGAGCACATCATCAAACAAGATAAAAGGTTGCATTATAGCGTCCATCAAACTCATACAAACATAGAAGCCAAGTGCGGCGGAAAGGGCTCACCAAACCGCCCATAAGCACATTTCTCCTTCACATCCCAGCACTCAATCGCAATCGCATAAACACCCTCCTATACTCCGCTACCGCTAGCCCTGCTGCAGAGAAAATACCGCACCCATCCGCTCCCCGTCCTTTCTTCCCCAGCGAAATTTACCAGTAGATGCTCTACTCAGGGAGTCACATTTTACACGGAAGCGCTCACCACGCACTATGAAAAGGAAAGTATCACGTACACTGCCGGCTCTTAGAGTTTCGAATGGAAAAATGAAGGGAGAAGCCTACGGTAAAGGGACAACTGGGGAAGAAAGGACAGGGGAGCGAGATGGGGCGGATCCGCAGCAGGAGCTACAAGCAGGAGCTACAAGCAGGAGTACTATAGCCAAACGAGGAACTATCGGATGCAGATGAAAGGCGGAGATGTGAAAGGAGAAACCGCTATCGACGGCGGGGGATGCCCTTCCGCCGGGGACAAACAGCTCTACCATGTTGTATGAAACTTTATGGACCGCATATAATGCACAAAACCAATTTATCTTTATGATGTGCTCTACATTCGCTACACAAGTATTCTGCACAGTTACAGTAAAGTAAAAGATATTGAAAACGCCATCTATTACCTAATTCAGCAATGAGCACACGAGTACGAGCATGTTTCTACACAGGGCCAAAAGAGGCATACAACAGCTACGGGCGTGGAAGATTATTACATATGCGTAAAAGTAATTACCAGCGTACGTCTCGGACCCTCCTGTGTCAGCCATTGGGGCAGACATAAAGGACAGAAGCAATAGCTAGAAAGTAGAATAGCATACGCACGACAGAGAGGGAGAGGCAAAGGGAAAGCATAGCCATAGCCACAACATAGCCTGGTTGCATTTTTAAATTTAATAAGTGGGCTCAATAGAACGCAGGGTTTGCGAATTTTTAGGAACACAGCACGTATTTTTGCACAAGACAAGGTACTGCACTACCAACAACAAACAAATCACCGCGCTATAGTATGAGACAGCAAGATTCATATTCCCACGACTAGCCAGTAACCATTTCATTAGAGAGACGCTCAATGAGTCAAAATTGAAGTACAAACAAACTGTAAGTATCACAATGATGATCTACAACAGTTTGCATATCTGCATTAAGTACACGTACCTACCTACTGTGGACGACCGAGGGGCGCGCAAGAGGCTGAGCTGGCAGCTTCTTTCGGCGTTCGGCCCGTCGGCCATGTGTGACATTTAGTACCGCAACCACGCATAGCCATAGGATCTAGGATGACAGCAATCCAACGATAAGCATAGCGCCCCCGGTTCCACATGCCCCGGATCGGCACAAAGCGAAGAGAAAAGCAAGCTAACAGGAACTGTAGGTACATAAGTAGAGACATACCCCGACACCAACCATAAAGGAATGACGCATGCCGTGAAGTTTCATTGCGACCACTTTATTCCTCGATCACACAACACAATGTCCTTATGTCGTCTCATCCCGTGCCTACTCTCCCTTGTAATCACAACAAACAGAATCAGTCCAACCAATCAGGTATAGGTCCGCCTACTTATGTACATCACAGAGTTAGAATACACATACGTACATACGTGCAGGCATATCGAGTAAATAAATCGATACGGGCTGTGTACATACTATTGGATGGTGGGAAAATTCCGTCCCGGAATTTAGAATAAACTAAACTAAACTATTAGAAAATATAAAATAGTCTACGTAGCTACTATATGTACTATACACATATGATTAGCACCTGGTACTTTCTACGATACTACGAGTCAATATCTAGTTGTCGCAACATGCATAGTCGAACAGAGCACACAGAAATGCACAAACAAACGCAATTAGCAGGTACACCAATAGAAAGTTACCACAGACTTACAGTGTATAAGTACGTACGTATAGAAATAGATCGACACACGTCGCACAAAAAGTCACTTGGCAGAAAAGACATAAGAAGAGGCGACCTTTGTAGGTAGGTACTGGCAGCAATGCTAATACTGTACGCCTACCACTAGGACGATTATGACACATATAAAATACGTAGATAAAGTGAGACCCGAACGAACGAGAATGCACCAAAAAAAAATTTGGGCCCGGAGGCGTATGTACCTGCTATGTTTTTTTGTAAAATATGTCAATGAAAGACGCAAGGCTGTCACGTAGCAAATACGTGTGTATGTACACATGGCAACGTACACATAATGGTTATGTAATATTCGTACGTACAGAAATGGCAGCGCTTTCCGTATAAGTATGTGTAAATAATTCTAGTACAATACATAGATTTCTTTTCCGATGGTCCACTTTCTCCGATAGCGTAGGTTGAGGAAGGCGGAATGAGGGCAAGATGCCGGTCCGCCGTCCTTTGAGGCCCCGACTCTGCCGCGTCCTTGCCAAACCCGACCAAACGTCCAGACCAAGCGAACCTGAAAGTCTTGTCGATAAAGTGGCTGGAGGCTGTCACGGATGTGAGTGTATTTAGCTATTTCCTGTCTAGTGGCGTGATCTTTATCTTTCTGTCATTCTTTCTTTTTCCTTTTATCGTGACCGGTTGGGCCTGCCAATACAGCACGTTTTCACTGCGTCTCTCACATGGTAGCAGAGCTGGACGCCATCAACGGAGCATAAGGTACGTCATTTTGTGTTGGTGGGAGAGGCGCCAAGGGCGCCAGTATGGCGTCAATGGCGCGAGTCATTTGGCTAGGTTAGTATAGAATAGGGTCTCGAATCGATTCAGTTCAAGTTCTCATCCCTTCAAACGTATAATAGGCGGGTCGTCGTATGTCTGAGTTGAGTTAATTGAGCTGGTAGCACACAAGGAGCATTGAGCGACATGTCTCAGGGTTTAAGAAACGTGCGTAGGGTCGTTGAGCCTGGAAGAGTATGCAGTACAGGCAAAGACGCGACTACTGGACAATCCGGAAGAGTATGCAGTACGGATGTCTCCAGGAAAACGGGAGTGGCTGAAAAGTCCGGAAGAGTATGCAGTACGGACGAAACCAGCCGAAAGGTTCTGGTGTATGGTGATTGTAGCTTGTGCTCAGAAGATGTGACTTCAGCTCAACACGCAATTCAGTGTCTTACGTGCACGCTTCATTTCCACATTGTTTGTCTCTGCAATGAGCATCAGATGGTCATTCCAGTGGCTTTCTTTGAGGATATTGTTTCTCCTCGGCTCAGTGATTTCCAATTCTGTTGTCGCGTATGTGGAAATGATGAGAGTTTGCCAGAACAACTCTTTCATCAGTCGTTGGTTTCAGTCAATACCTTGCTAAGGTACAAAATCAGGGAAGACTTTTTGTGGAATGAGATACGACGGAACGTAGGGAATGATCGAACTGAACTGAACCGAAGTCGACCGAATGAGGCAACCAAAACCGATAATCAAAGCATAGGGTTCAACTCGATTGCTAGGGAGAATGTTCGAAGCGCCAAAGAGATAGCTCGAGATGCCGTTTCGTATTTTGAGAAACGGTTGCAATCGACACTAGAATTCGAGAAATGGTTGGAGGAATCCACCGCAAGAAACATGGAGCGAGTTCAGCAAGCCATCTTCGAACATATCGCTTCAAGAAAACGGAGACAGAGTCAGTATTCTTCTGGTCGTGCACATGAGCAATCAAATCGAACTGGAAATTGTGCTTATTGTGGTAATAGTGACCATTTGGCCATGCACTGCATGCAGTTTCGCTCAAATGACGACAGACATAGCAGACTGTACGATCTTCGAGCTTGCTTCCGATGCCTGAGAACAGGCCATTGTTTACAAGACTGCACAGCTGGGAATTGTAACAAGTGTCAGAGTTCTGATCATCATAACAGCATGTGTCCAAATCGTTACATCAACAGTACTTCAAGAAAGCAAAATCAGGAAGATATCGGGCCAATGACAAAGCACGATGAGAAGCTGTGGAAGAAGGATAGTCTGATAGGTGACCGTTTCATTGTTGAGCATAAAATAGAACGCGAAACTGAGGTGAAGGGTATGGAATCGTACCAAACCGAACCGACTCTTCCAGAGAGGGATATGGTCACCGAACCTCCAGAGATGCCAACAGTGCATAATAATGTCACCGAACAACCGAAGAAGTCATCATGCACTGTTGATAGCCCAAACAGAGGACCGCCGAAGTCTAGTTTGACCATGAGCTGTGAGAACCGAACCGAGGAGGGGGTGAAACCAAAACCGAACCGATTACCGACACCGACTCATGTAGGGAAACCGAAAACGAAACCGAAACGAAGGGCAGCTCATGTCAACAGGATTTCCAGTACTCGAATTAGGGTTAAAACAGTGATGGGTGATCGAAGAGCTGTGGGACGCGAGGTGAAGTATGCTGTGACACATGCACGAGGCAATGACATAGTGGAAGGTTGTACTGTGGCGTGGCAAAGGCGTAAGAAGCATGATGACACAATTTCACATTTGATGGACAGGCAGGCTGATGTCAAATTATGGTCAGCTTGGGATACTGGGATTACCTGAGATACTGCTTGACCTTTGGTTCTTCATCTGTGTTTTCCAGGGGAGGTCCATATGGATACGGAGTGTTTGTTCATCTGTTTCTTTGTCTCAGAGTCATTCATCTTGTATAGTTTAGTAGTGAGCTTTGAGATATGAGATTGTTCACATGTATGACTCCTCTCCCAAGAGGCCAACAAAATGACCTCTGCCATTTCATCTATCAAGTTCGATGCATGGTCTGAATGGACAATGGTGGCTGGAGAAACACTGCTGTTCAATGTATCAATCAATGTTCAATGTTCAATGTATCGAAGAAGTGTTGGAGCAATCTGCTCAATGTATCAATGTTCAATGGTGTTTGGGTATCAATATCAAGCATTATGTACCTAGATGTCGATCAGTATCAAGCATGTATGAAGATTAGGTTCTGTGATCCATGATATTTTAGCGCTTACAGTAGTTAGCTGCAGTGTATGTGTATGTACAGTGCGTGAGACTCTTGGTCAGTGGGAGTGTCACGGATGTGAGTGTATTTAGCTATTTCCTGTCTAGTGGCGTGATCTTTATCTTTCTGTCATTCTTTCTCTTTCCTTGCATCGTGACCGGTTGGGCCTGGCAATACAGCACCTTTCCACTGCGTCTCTCACAGAGGCGCTTTCCGCTGACGCTGCTATCGAGTACCGAGCGACACTGGAGATATGTAGGGCTATAGAGGCGCTAATTTGACTGAAAAACTAAATCGTCCAATTTTTTGTCAAGCATGTATGTAAACAGTGAATCATGGTGTGATATCCGGCCTTGGTATATAATGATGTGCGGCCCGAAAGTCTGTGTAAGTAAGTGCGTACTAGGTTGAAATAGTGCTTTGGAAACTACTGTACATAGTACTGCCGCATTCTATAGGCATTTAGGGCGATACGTACGTGAGTATGAGTAACTTGAGCTATGTATACATACGTACGTACTGTATGCCCATGTTTACGTACATTACGTACAATAGTCTATACAATTCATTCTGACTGACCTCCAACTTCTCCTTGAAGAGTAGGGTCTGGCCCTGAAGGCGGGTGCTCTCCTGCCTGCCTCAAAGCCGGAACCTTTGTCGCGGACTGCACGTCGCCATCCACTGTGTCCGGCGTCGAGTGCAGCGTCGGCAAGGCAGCTTGGGCGCTGGAGAGCTTCTCTTCTTCCTCCGCCGACGGGCACAGAACGAACGTGTCAGCTGCTTCCATTCCTGTACATGCACACACAAAATTCACATCGTCTTCAGCAAGGTATTCCTGTAAAAACCGGTCTATGTCTGCAGTCGCCGTGTCTTCACTTGTGGCTGTATTTGCGAAGTTGCGGTTGTCCATTCTTGTACCTCTATTTCCTACCGCACCACTCGTATTTTGCATGCTCGCTAACTTGGTTGCAATAGCTGCCGCCAGATCGTGAACGGTGCTGAAAGCACTGAGGGGCTTAGTCGCAACGGGGCTCGGAGAACTGAACGACAGCTTATTTGCGATGGCGGCAGCTAATTCGTCCACGCAGGCGGTAGAGTTAAAAGCCTTTTGGGCTGGCGGTGCTATTGGCAAGAAATTATTGCCGACTGGCGCCACCGGATGCGGACGCTGCAGTGCCTTGTAGGGGGTTGGAGGCCGTTTTGTTTTGCATGATGCGCTGTCCACTTTCTATGCGCGTTGCTATTTTGCATGCTTCGTCAAACGTCGTCGGGTTCTGCGCAATCATGCACATGTATATATGTGGCTGTAACCCCTCCAAAAACCGGCGAAACAAAAGTTTTGTATTGTCATTGGTGGACGGGTTTGCCGAAGGATGCGCAATGAAAAAGGCGGACAGAAGGGCGTATAGAAACTCGTGAGACTCTCTTTCTGGGTCTGCCGGGAGACTTCTGGGCATGGGGGTCTACTACCGTGCGTACAGCAATAGGAAGGGTATACGTGTGTTACCAATACTGTTCGGGCTTGACGTTGGCCAAGAGAACGCGGGCGAAATGAAACGTCGTGCGCGTAAGAGCTGTGCAGTTGGCAGTTGATGAGCTGGATGTGGAGATGAATTGGAGATGAAGTGCAGTTGAGTGTTGGATGAGATGGAGAAGGCGTTGAGATGGGGTGAGATGGCGTTGAGGTGGAGATGAGACGAAGATGGCAGCCAAGAGCCAGTAGCAGCCACAAGCTAGTAGTAGAGCCAACAGTAGCAGTAGCCAAAGGCCAGTAGAAGCGAGCCACAAGCAGTAGTGTAGTAGCCAACAGCAGTGCCACAGGCAAAGCAGCAGTAGCCAACCCAAAGCAGTAGTCGAGAACAGTGTAGGAGCCAAAAGTCAGTAGTAGCAAAGCAAGCGCCCAAAAGCAATAGTAAAAGTAGCGAACAGTCAGAAACAGCCACAAACAGCAGCAGCGAGTGAACAGTAGCCAAACAAAAGTACGTACATTAGTAGTACTACAGTAGTACGACGGTCCAGGCAATATTTCTCGATTTTGCTGTCCTGCTCTTATCAATCTGTTCCGCCCTAAGTACGTACCTATCTTTGCCCTTGTCCGGTCCTTGTTTATTTGCCCATTTTTGTTTTCTGTCCTGTCGACACCCATCCGTGTTTTGTTTATCTACCGGTGTGTGATATATCCGCCCAGCCACTGTTATCTGAGCGGATGTTTTGCAGTACCTATTCCTGACCATTGCTTCCTGTTTGCGTAACGATAAGTCGGGATCAGCTACGTATGTGTGTGTACGTATGTAGGAAAACAATTACCGTAACCCCGGTCACGGAAAAATTTCGTTAGCTTGTTCAAAGCTTTGCACGCAATAGTACGTATGTATTGAGACGCGATCCATGGATTCTGTGAGCTATCACAGCTAAGTCAACTGGGCGTCGTGGCCAAAAGCATGCTAATGGGATGCTTGCAAGCAAACTAAACATGAAGACAGAACTCAGGCCGAACAAAATAAACCCAGGGTTGAACCAAAGCGAAAATAAAGCAACAGCTACTTGCCCAGCCAACCTACATAGGTGCATCAGCAACGTACACTACAGGGGAAGGGAAAGCCGGCGAGAGTATCGGTCATCTGCGGGAAATGGCGAGCGGCCTTCTGTATACCTGCGGGCATGGCGAGCCGGACACAGGTGCATCCCGTGGCGTGAGGAGAAGCCACCAGGGTAGACAACGACATCCCTGTGGGCATTGCGAGCCGGCGACAGGGGCTTTCCGTGGCGTGAGGAATAGCCACCAGAGTAGACAACGACATCCCTGTGGGCATTGCGAGCCGGCGACAGGGGCTTTCCGTGGCGTGAGGAATAGCCACCAGAGTAGACAACGACATCCCTGTGGGCATTGCGAGCCGGCGACAGGGGCTTTCCGTGGCGTGAGGAATAGCCACCAGAGTAGACAACGCGCAAGTAATAGTACAGCTATTTACAGTACCCAGGTATAGGACACGAAGGTGCAATGTGCAGCTAGCTATTTATTATGTGGGTAGGCCTATTACTGTCATTTGCATTTATGAGTAAAGAGAGCGCTTGTCGGTGTGACGAGTTTACCCTTTCATTCCGGTAACATACTGTACTGTACGTACGTATTTCTCCGAATCTCTTCCAAGCGAAATTCCGCATGAACATCTCCTACCATTGCGGCAATCTTACTATCGTACCAAAACCAAGTACTAGTACCTACGAACTTGCGAAAAAAATTACAGTTACCCGAAGGACACGTCGGCGCTTGATTTCCGCCAGATGTACGTACATACTGGACATATGTAGCTTGCTCGTTGTCATAAAGGACAACAACCCTGTCAACGTAGGCTGACAGGTCCCGGGTCGCGGCACCAAATGTGGACGACCGAGGGGCGCGCAAGAGGCTGAGCTGGCAGCTTCTTTCGGCGTTCGGCCCGTCGGCCATGTGTGACATTTAGTACCGCAACCACGCATAGCCATAGGATCTAGGATGACAGCAATCCAACGATAAGCATAGCGCCCCCGGTTCCACATGCCCCGGATCGGCACAAAGCGAAGAGAAAAGCAAGCTAACAGGAACTGTAGGTACATAAGTAGAGACATACCCCGACACCAACCATAAAGGAAGGACGCACGCCGTGAAGTTTCATTGCGACCACTTTATTCCTCGATCACACAACACAATGTCCTTATGTCGTCTCATCCCGTGCCTACTCTCCCTTGTAATCACAACAAACAGAATCAGTCCAACCAATCAGGTATAGGTCCGCCTACTTATGTACATCACAGAGTTAGAATACACATACGTACATACGTGCAGGCATATCGAGTAAATAAATCGATACGGGCTGTGTACACTACTGTACATAGACAGGCACATCCTTTGAAGATTAGATGTCACGACAGTTTATCAACTTGTCATTATGCCATGAATGCATCTGGTTCTTCCAAGTGATAGTTGTAGAAATTGGGTGGTTCGACGAGAAAAGATCCTCTTTTGATGAAGCCCGAACGGCTCATTTCTTTTCCCAATTTTTCTGATGGAGTAATCTGGCGCTTACCAATAGGTTGGAAACCGCCTGAGTTACTTTGCTTATGATCCTTTTCTATGGAATTGTTAGGATTTACATAGTACCATGCATCGGCTGTAGATGCTGCCAGAGTGATGGAAAATAATATGAACAGAATGTTCCTCATCATGTAGCGAAAGAAAACGGCACTGGATATGACAGTACGTACACTAGTACATAAATACAGGGTGTCTCATAATAAACCGAACACTTTTCCGTGCATATAACTATTGAACCACACGTTAGATTTTCATTCCGTTTTTTCTACGTATTTAGTAGCCAAGGCTTCAACTTAGATGTGTACAAAATTTTAGCTTCGTAGGCCCAGTGGAAGGTGTTCAAACACCTTGCTCCGGCGGTCAAAAAAGAGGGTTTTCCTAACTAGTAGTGCCGATTTAGGGGTCTTTTGTGCATGGGTCCAAGACAAAATTAGTCTTGTAATAAAAAAAGAGGTCCCAAAATGCTAGGAAATGTGTATCTCATGCATTATCCCCAGTGCCACCCTAACAAACGCATGGAAAAAAGTATCTCGAAAAATAAAGACCGAAATTTTCTCCATACTGAAGAAATACGTCGATTTTGAGCTTCGAGATTCAAACCGTCGCAACTTTCGAAGTATGTGGAGAAAATAGTTGAAATTTTGTACACATCTAAGTTGAAGCCTTGGCTATAAATAAAAAAAACCGCATGAAAATATACAATGTCGTTCCAGAGTTACTTGCTCGGAAAGTTGGCTGGTTTATTTTGAGACACTCTGTGCATATTGCACTTTACCTGAATTAGATGCATCTGCTGTGCAATTTACTTGATTTTGCCCATTGAAATGGAAATACATTACTGTAAAGTTTGGTGTATAACCCGATATCGAATATAGCCCGATATCGAATATAACCCAAGCAAATTGGTCGACTTTGAATTTTAGTATTTTGTATAACCCGATATTCACCATGGGCCAAATGCTTCAAAAAGCTGATTTACGCTGAAATAAACAAGTTTGGTATATACCCTGATGTTTTGTATTGCCTGATATCGAGTACACCCCAAGCAAATTGGTCGACTTTGTTTGTATAACCCGATCGGGATACACCAAACTTTACAGTATACTTGGTTTTAGTGCGATTCCGTAATCCATTCTTCTTCTCAATGCAACCTTTTATTTGCAGACAAAGTGTACAAGTACTCTTTTAACCTTCAAATGTCATGGTTGCCATGCTGCAAATTAGTATCTTAAAAATGATGAAATTTACTGATTTTTGATTAAAAATAAAATATTTTTCAGTGGATGAATTTGAATAGAATATTGAATAAAATGACAGGGAAAAACAGTCATTTAAATGAGTTTAATTTGAATATAAAATGATTTTTGTCGGACCATTTTTTTCAGTCAAAATTGAGAAACTATGAACTAGAGATCCAAAAAAGAGCTTTACTGTCACAGATATTCATTGAAATTTTGTGTTTTTATGCAAAAATGACAGGAATCAACAAAAAGGACGAGAAATATCACGAGTATAGGCTCAAATTACTTCAATATTGCCCAAATCATTTTATATTTTATTTAAATTTTCATTTAAATGATTTATCTAAAATGTACAGAATTTAGATAAAATAAACACCCTTACACTGACTTTAAATAAAATTTTAAATGAAATAAAAATGATTGAAAATCCATCATTTTTATTCATTTGAATTAAAATATAAAATCATTTTTAAGATACTACTGCAAATATGTGGGTGTGCATAATTTACACTATTTTCGGAGCTGCAATACTATACACCAGAAATTACAAAAAGTGGACATGACATAACTAGTATTGATACTGAGAGGTTGCATGCTAATGAGCAAAGGTTATGTGCACGCTTTACTTTTATTGTGCAGCATTCGGTGTTACGTACAGTAACATTGCATGGTAGCAACCATAGCGCCATACTCAGGATTTCCGCTCCGGATTTAGCAGGGAGGATTAGTCCGTGCCTATATTGAGCGTAACCCCCGAGTCTAAACCACGCGTGTTTTTTTCAGACGAAACGCCCGACAACAGGAAACGAAGCGGAAAAGAAAAGGAAAAATCTTCTTTTCTTTTCTTTTTTCCTTTCAGCTTCGTTTCGCTGCTGTCGGGCGTTTCGCCTGAAAAAAACACGCGTGGTTTAGACTCAGGGGTTACGCTCAATATAGGCACGGACTAATCCTCCCTGCTAAATCCGGAGCGGGAACTCTTGGTACTCCTATGATACAGTAGGTAGCTTTGGACATACAGTAGCTGTATTAAGCTTTAAGAAAATGAGCATCGCGTTATCGTACGCCGTTTTCAATTTTGGAAGTTGCATCTGAATGAGTGTCTGTCGCTTGCAAATGAACCAATACATAGAACTAGTGTATCGAATACGTAGTGTGCCTATTATGCACCTGTTGCAAAATTTTTGGTGAAGCCATGTTCATTTCATGGTGCATTTTGAGCGCGCAGCTTGGCCTCAATCTCAGGCGAGATGGCGCCAGGAGCATTGGAATCTTTCTCGAAAATTTCAATGCAATCCATGCCCTTCCAGATGAGCGCAATCTTCAAGCCCTCCTGGTTGGTCTGCATGAAAGTTCGGATTTTCTGCAGACAGTCGTGAACCTTGCTCAGCACATTGAATGGCAAGGGCTTGATCAGCTTGCTCACTTCTGCCATTGGATAAATGGCGGGTTTGCTGAATTCGCCACTGCCGGCATACGGCTTGTACCAGCCGACCACAGTGGCATCTGCCCCAGAAAAGAAGAGCTGGGCCCAGGTGAAGGTGGGAAAGTTTTTGCCTTGCGGAGCTGTGGTCATCGCCATCAGATGATGCTTCAGCTTGGGATCTCCATAGGGAATCCAGTAGAAATCCACTTCCTCACTGGCTTTACTCTTTAGGCTCTCCAGATCCTCTTTGGCCAGATCTGGCTTCACATTGGGATCCACATCTGCATACATGTCCCAGCCTGGTAGCTTGGTGTAGTCACCACAATCCCCCTCAAACCGGACTAGAATTCTCAGATCGCCAAAGCAATAGGAAGCCAGTTGGAAATAGGGTCCGCCACAGAGTTTGTCATAGCCATGGGTGCATTGGAGCTTGAAAGTCTGGTCGTAAGCTTCGTAGTCCATGCGAACCATGTCGGACGCCTCTGCTCTGGTGAAAAGAATGGTGTCACCTATTCTCTCGACGTCGATGCGAAAGAGACCTTGATTTCCCTCCTGGCAAAAGGCGAACAACTTCTGCAGGTTGAGTGAGTCAGTGACCAGGTCGAATTCGCTGAGCTTTGGCGCCGTTTTGCCCATCTGTTCAGCATGCTTCTCCAGTGAAATAAAGATGGGATCCAATGGCCCCCTTGGACACTTCAGATGGTTTAGGTCCCATATGAGGATGCCGCGATCTTGTGGCAAGCGCCCACCACTCCAAGGTCGAAATTCAGTGGGAAACCCAGGAACGATTATGGTACGACACGTCTGGTCCTCCATGTACCAACTGTACGAAGCCAGACGTTGGTAGCTTTTGGTGGTGGTAGGGCCTCCTTTCGCAGACAAACGGTTCAGTGGCATGAGACCGTAGGGTTCCTCCTTAAGTGCGTTAAAGAGCCAGAATCCATCTACTGCAGAGGCGTCGGGTTCTGCTGCGGGATTGTTACCTTGTGGAACAGCACTATTGGTAGCGCTATTTTCTGATGCTGCGGCCATTTTACCTTCAGTAGATGGGTACAAGAGTCAAGATGTGAGTGTATTGTACGTATGTTACAGTACAGATTGTCAGATTTATTTGCTGAAATTTGTGGAAGCTCCTTCTTCACTGGAAGATGTGAAAGCTCCAAGAGATGGATGAATAATTATTCTTCAGGCCACTGCGGTGGAATAATTTTGGAAACACCATAGCCGATTCTGGATTGGTAGTACCTAGTAAAACCGTTGTGCGTTCGATCGCGTTCAAATGTTCGAATGATGGAGCTACTAGTCGCTGTGTACAATGCCGGTTCTGCTGCTGTAAACTGCACAGCACACACCACACACATACACTAGAAATAAGTTTTCGAATGCGCATCCGCCAATGCCTCAGACAAAACCTTTCGAAGGAGGAAGCTGCCTTTTGAAACAGAAGAAGCATCTAGCGCCTCTGCCTAGCCTACACACTTATACATACAATCTTCCCTCATTGAGTGCTTCAATACATTTACGTATGTAAGTATGTACGCATTGTAGTGTGTGCATTGTGCGCATTGTCGCTGATAGGGCTGCTTAGGAGAGTGAGCAAAATTCAAGTAACGTGGCGTTAGTTGCTCCGCGTCACTTCCAACTGACGTAGCCTGATAACGCCGCGTTAGTTGGTGGCTTCTGACCTCAAGCCGTATAGCTGTCAGTTTTCGCGGTGGAGTTACATAAAAGATTTATGGCTGCGCCGCTCTTCTCCGGCTCTCTGCTCAGTTGGCTCTGTCCACTCTCCCTCCCACGTCTCTATACTCTGTCAGGGAATGAAGAAAAAGATAGTACGTCTGGCGCAGGGCAGCTTGGGGTGTGTGTAGTGCAACATAGCATGTGAGCCCAAGGGGCAATAAATCCCACCCAAGAAAGTGACTCCCTGCTGGTCACTCCTCTTTTTATCCGGCCCGTCTCAGATTACTGCTCTATATACTTTGTACTGCTAGCCCGTCCCTTTATTCCAAACCGCAAGTGGCGCGGGCGTTATCTAGCTAAATGGCGCAGGCGCTACTTCATCTAACGCGGAGCAACTAACGCCACGTTACTTGAATTTTGCTCACTCTCCTTATTCACACCGCAAAGCTTCTTCAGAACTTCCGTGGAAGCTGATGCGGGTAGTGCTCTCTTAGAATGTTTAGCAAGCTTTTTGACCTCAATTGCTTCCTAAAGGTGAACCTAGGTAGGTACCTGTACGTAGTACTAGTCTAGACAATATTTGAGTGGTTTTTGCATTTCTGGCCTTGGCATTGTCTTGGCCTTACAAAATTTGCTGATGGTTTGTTCGAGCGTTTAGTTTAGCGTCAAACTTTTACTGAACAGCTGCTCGGAGCAATTCGGGCTATTCAACAACAATCCATCAAGTACGTCATTGGTGTGAAGGTGGGATAGGCGGCGAATGACGCAGAAATCCAACCGACTGCGTTGAAAAGGCCAGGTTTGGCGGGCCGTTATGGCGCTACAGCCCAGCATTGAGTAGGGGTCAAGCTAACTTTTGAATGTGTTGCTTGTTAGCTACAGCTACTACAGTAAACCCTAGCTACCGTACGTACTGTATAGAGTATAATGGGGTAAACCCGGCCGGTTTTATTGATGGGGTAAGCCCGGCCATTCACGCAGAAAGAAAGGCCTTT
>JASAMW010000477.1:0-35379 GCA_030247985.1 Epsilonema sp. ZAB3_2
CATGGCAAATTTTCGTTTTATTTTTGCTGCAATTCGCCACGTTTACCGTCTTCTTCTTTTTGCTTGGTTGCCTCTTATCCATCATTTTATTTTCCCTGTTCCTTTCGAAACTATGTACCGCTATTTTGGCCACTACTGTCCATTTCCTTTCCGATATTCAGTCGACGTTCCTTATCGAACTATCCCCGCTAACACCGATCTCTCAAGATACTGATGCCACTCCAACCGACGCAAGAGTTCAACGTATGTATGCACCCCCCCAATCCGATGTATTATCGCAAGATTTCCCCATGCTATCTTCTGAGACAAGTACTGATGGCCTTTCTGTAGCTCACGGTAGGGCGGAGCCCCCTTCCTATAGCACATTTGCACGCTGCGATCCCGTATTTATTGGCTCCGATGCGCCGGAAAACAGTGTCTAGCTCCATTACCACTTCAATCCAACCCTACCCCTGACTTGATCCAAGTTATGCAAGTAGTGATACAGAGCCAAACTGATGCCATCAACCGCCAAGTTACAGTACAAGAAGCCCTAGTCAAGGAACAGGGAAAATAAAATGATGGATAAGAGGCAACCAAGCAAAAAAAAAAAAGAAGAAGACGGTAAACGTGGCGAATTGCAGCAAAAATAAAACTGGGAAGAATTCCATGGTGATTTTTGCACGCTGGCATCGAAACCCCACAAGGGAATTTTTATGCTCGATCTTGATGAAGTTTAGTTTGAGCGAAGCGATCAATTTATCCCATACTTGAAAATACGAGCCCACCAACGAGAAGAAGTGCTCAGATATGTCCATATTTCCTACTGTAGCCTACGTTTATCCTACTCTATTTGGGACACACACTTCGATATGCTTACGTTGATCCTTGGGACTGAATAGGAACAAAGTCGCAGATCGTGAAGAGGTCGGATAGGATGATCGGACGTGGCGATTTCGGAAACGGACGGACAGGAAATTGGAAAGTAGCCAATTGCCTTCGCGCAGGTGAACTCAGAGTGAGGTGCCGGGAAAATGAAATGGTCAGAGGGCAAGACAGTGGAAGTTGAGTCGCTTGAAGAAAGGCTGGAAAACACAAAAGCATCGAGAAGCACCAAGCACGGGAATAATTAGGCTTATCTACTGGGAAATATCGAACACAGGGATCGAACTGATAGAGAAAATATTCGGTCTCAGCCCCCAATATATCGCGGGGGTATTTTGGGGGGTTTATGTGGCTGGCAGTCGTAGTGGATGATGGTGAGGCCCGTCTCGGGGTAAGCTCTTACAGTTACGTGATCCCAATTAGGTACGATAAAGCATGCTGCTTGCAATGTGGAACAACCAAAGGCGACTTATCTTTTATTATCCGAGTCGTTGACGAACTTGAACAGAGGACAAGGGCACGGTAGACGATATTTTCTCTTGACACAAAAATACGTTGTCGATACGGACGCGTGCAGCTTTCTTCGAAGAGGCCAAGACGAACAATGAGAGCGATTGAACGCGACACGTGGCACAAACAGTTTAGATTTGACTACGAAGGGGTGACGGACTCTCTTTTGGGCCGCCACAAACATGCATAGTCACGAGTTAGATTTGCATTAGGAGGTACAAATATCACGATAAAGGCTAAGATCTTCACGACTTGACTGGGGCAGCGCGCATTCAAACGGCTTGAGCGGGGCCAACATCACCACACTGGAATCGTCTTGATCTTGTTGGTGAAATCCTGTTGACGAGCAGCATTCTTGGACACATCTTCCTTGTGCCGCTCCAGATCCACCAGTTTCTTGATCGACTTGATGTAGCGCGGAAGGCTGATCTCTTCATTGGACTCTGCTCGGACCTTGACTTGCCACTTGGCAGGTAGCTGACCCATCAACTTCATCGCAACCTCGTTGTCTCGTTCCTCTGTGCAACACTTCGGAGCGAAGACTGAGTGCAGCTGCTTGACTCGAATGACGAACTCATCAATGGTCAGCTTCTGCGGGTCCCACTTGATGTCCTGAAGGAGGTTTCCTGCCCTGCTGGGAGTTAGCAACTCCCCGTATACCTCTTGCAGTTTGTCGAGCAAGCCTTGGAAGGTTATTCCAGGCGTGTCTCTGACCCACTGCTCGTACAGCTTGCGGGGCACTCCTTCCAAGTAGTAGCGAAGATGCTTACCGAAGTCTTCTTCTGGTAGCTGTTCTCCTTGCAGAAAGTCCTTGAGATGAGAAACCCAGCCCTCCAGTCTGTAGATGTCATCCTCCCTCTGCACTCCACTGAAGGGTTTCGGCTTGGGAACCAAGTTCTTCCTTCGAGATGCAGATGCAGACGCAAGGCTGTTGAGCGACTCCTGTGAGCCAGTTCTCTGCAGACGTACTGCGCCAGGCCTTGGAGGGTCGTTCGGTGTTCCGCGTTCACCTGCTCCTGCTGGTTCGAGGTGAGAATTCGCAGACTCGAACTGAGTGTTGTTGCTGCTGTCTTGCTGCTGTTGCTCCACAGGTGGCTCTTCTCCTGGTGAATGTGAACCATTTTCTGCAGCTGATGTGCCGGCCTTCTGTGCAGACGCACCTGCTGGACTGCTGCCAGCATTCAGGCCAAGCTCAGCCTGTAGGCCATAGCACAGCGCGCGCTTCTGCCTCAGCAAACTCTCTGGCGTGGTAGGAAGATTCTCATGAGGAAGCCCCATTTCTGCCAGGAATGCTGTGAGGTGTTGCACTTGCTCCCTCAGGCCATCTGTCTTCTGTGTGTGCTCCAGCTTCAGGTCTTCAAGGTGCTTCTCACCTTTGCCCCTCTCAGCCAAGAGCTGCTTGTTGAGCTCCATGCTCTGCTTCATACTGTCCACTGAAAGAACTTGCAGGTCTTTCTGAAGGCTTCCCCTGTCCTGCTCCAGCTCAGCGATCTTGGCTGCATCCCTGTCTGTCATGGCTGACAAGATCTTGATCAACTCTCGATGCTGAAGTATTTCGCGCCACAGCAACTTGCGGACCTCCTCCTGAGGAAAGGTATCCACTTCTGCCTCTGTTAGCCAAGTGCCCTTCGAGAGAAGTGATGACACCTCTGTCTGCCTAGCAGACGTACTAGGGACCACTGCCCCAGATTTGGCGTCCTTCCCTGTTGACATTGCAGCCCTGTTCAAGAGAGCAAGCTCACAAAATTCCGGACACGAGCGCAAACGACCACGAAGTGGGTATGGGCAAGCTGTATATACGCGTTCTTTTGGCAGGACCTGCTTAGGCATAGGCCACTGAACAGTTAAGCACAAGCACAATACTGTACAGAAGACACAAAAGAAATCAGCAGAAAATATCACAAAATGATCACCAAATCACAAGTTATCACTGTGCCTGCACAGTAGCCAAGCGAGGCCTTGAAGCTAAAGGCAGGGTGAAAAGAGAAAAAAATGAAGAGCCCAAAATGCACCTGTTAAATGGATGGTAACTATGGAGCTCCTACGCGTGAGCGCCAAAGGGCAAAAAATCCAACCGAGTAAAATTCGAAGCAAACCTGGGCGTTGAACCAGGTAGCTTACAAAGCAGCAATAAAATGTGAAGCAACCTGGACCTTTAACCAAGTTGCTCACAAAGCAGCAATGCACAAAAGCAAGAATGAAATACAAACCTACACAGAGCAAATCGGCAAGCATTTACTGCGGCGATGTACGTAATGCACACGTTTACACATAAATGACCGGGAACTTGAAAGAGGTTCCCAAAAATGGCACGTACATGTACGTAGACATCGAAGGTGTGAACGAGCACGTAGAAAGATACGGTAGCTAGCGAACGGGTACACGCGAGAAAAAGCGGGAAAAAATTCGACCTCCAAGTGTGAAGTTAGTGGGTGCGTGTGGGTAAAGGAAGAGTCAAGCCTTATTGAGACAACGTGCACATCCGTCCACCCTCACGTTCCACCAAGCACAACGAGTACCAGGTGCAGAATAATTCGGTGCACCTGGACTTTGAATCCACGTACCCTACACGCTACATGCGCAGCCCGTACCAAAGCTCCGCTCTACACGAACAACGGCCTACAACTAAATACGACGTACAACCGTGGCTTGAGGCGCAGGCTCAGTATCTGCCACCGGAAGCGCCGCAGCCTGATCAGGAACAGACTGCGAGAAGCACAGCAGAGGGGAGCAGCTCACCAACAAGCACAAGCCGGAAGCAGGCGAAGCGGGCAGACAGTGCAAAGCAATGCAAAAGTGCAAGCACACAACGACAGTACAGATGCAGTGCACAGAATAAGCTGGCTGCTTCGGTCCGTCCACTCTTCACCAGGCTTCAAATCTTCGGGCATCAGTTGCAGAAGCAAAACGTAAGCAAAGCAAAGTAGAAGGCGATGACGTGTGCAAATAAAGACAACGAGGGCAAGGCCCAATAAATAAAATGCCGCCGCTTGCTACGAGTAAGGTTTTACTAACTGACCAAGAAACAAGAACTCAGGTCACTCTTGCAAAAGACAAACAGGTAGTGCATTAGAACAACATGTACATAGTGCATACATAGTAAACCTTTCATCCCCTTGTCTCAATACAAGGGGACAAGACCAGCCTGGACTGAGCTAGCCCAGACAAACTCTGAGGAGACTGGACAAACTTGTCACAGCCTCAGGCCGCAACCGAACTCTTACATACGGTACATACCATACATACGTAAGCGCGGGCTTTTTGAACTCCCTGCCTTACACTCGTAATTTCATCCTTGCTTGTCATACCTGGCTCAAACTTTGCCACAAAGTATGGTATATTCTTGGGTTTCTGAGGACAAAATTTCAGCTTGATATCTACTGTAGTACGGAAGTTGTAAGGCTGAGTCGTTAGGTAGGTCTACGTGAGACACCCTGTAGTTGATCATTAGCTAGATAGATGCAACCACTGACTTTATACGGTTATATGAGCTAGTATTCCAATAAGCCTAGCTAATCATCATCAGCAATTCAGTGTGATCGCACATACTCGAAATACTCGCGATACTCTCAGATTGTACTTGAATTTTATTTGATGCTCGAAATGATGTGAAACTCAAATTTTATGGTTTTGGCTAAAATATAGTCAAATTTGCGAAAAACTTCTGCTTGCTTCGCTCGCAGATAAAAAACATCTCTTGTTTCACATTTTTCTGCTTGCGTCGCGTGATAAGCACCATAGGCACGTGCTGAATGCCTGCAAGAAACTGCTCGTGTATGGTAATGGACCGTCTTATTTTGGTCCTTTATTTTTTATTTTGGGTCCTTTAAATTTTTTGGGTCCTTCTTGTCCGAACCCTGATGTTGGGATAATGCCGTACATGTTCGCGTTATGTAGGTACGTAAATATATGTCTGTATTGTGTGGTGTGTGTTGTAGAAGCGGTGGGGACTGGCGTAAGCTTCTACCAGTTCCGTAAGCAGAAACTGACGGCGTCGGGAAGTCAGGAGAATCTACAGAGAGGTACATGCGCATGCATTCGTGTACTGTACTGTACTGTACTTTGTCTGAGGCCTCTCGCGCACGCTGGTAGATTCGCGGGGTGTGTAACTATTACCTGGTTAGTTAGTCACCGTTAGGTAAATAGTCTACTGCGCGTAGTACACGTGAATTTCTACTACTGGTAGAATACTGCTGCAGCTGCACACGCTGGTGATTTGTCGGTTGTGACCAAGGTGTGTGCAACTGGTAGCTTTCCACCAGGTAATTACCACCCCACTAATATTCACGGGTTGCAATAAGCGATGTGCGTGGTCGAGAGGTGGACCCCTCCGTAAAACAAGGCGAGGAAGAGGATACGAGAAATTTGCCTTTCTTCTTCGTTCGCTCCTTTTCCCCTGCGTTCCGACATCATTACTGAAGTTGCACTGAAGTTGCATCAGAAGTTGCACTGAAAAAATGCAATATGGAGGGGGCACCTCGCGACCACGTACTTTCACTAATCGCAACCCATCAATAGCAGTGTGTGCGAGAGGCCTTCTTTTTTCCTGTACCATTACTCATTCCTTATTTGCTCATATCTGTTCCAGTGCCCTACCCGACAACTGCTGACGGTGGCGCGATGCCTGCGCGTCCGGGGGTGCCGGCGCTGGGTCGTCCCTCCTCCACCAAGACCCTTCCTCTGCTGCAACGCCAACAGGATCCGCAACCCCGCTCCTCCTCCTCTTCTAGTCCCTTGAAGTCGCCCCAGCAGCCCATCACCATCACTATCGGCGGCGACGGAGCAGAGAATCTCCCTGGTGCTCAGGTAAATATTGTATACTGTAATGTTCCGTATATAGCCCCCCCCCCTCGTGTATAACCCCTCTCGTGTATAGCCCCCCCCCCCCCCCTAATCGGTGCTTACCATTTGTATAGCCCCATGGGGCTATCTACGGAACATTACAGTACTGTACTGTACTGTACCTACGTGGTTTACAGGTGGCTATAGTCTGGCCAGTAAGAGTTCGCTATGGCATTCAAGGCGCGTTGGCTAAAATAGATTCACAATTGCGGATTTTTCTTCGTGCTTCGTGTGCTCCTATTTAGCAGAAGTACATGCAAACTACACAGGACGACTTGAATCCAATAGCGAACTCTTTTTGGTCAGACTATCCTAGTTAGTTAATACTTAGTTTGGGTAAACTAAACTGGTGGGTATGATGTTTCGAGAAACTTTCGAAAGGCTGCGTGTGTACTGTCGCATGTGGTTGTGTGATGCAGGAGACTTCGACAACTTTTGATCGATTCAAGCGGTTCGGCTCGATGCGCAAGCAAGAAATCACGGAGACCATCAACGTGCTGTCGCATAGCGTCGCGAAAACAGTGCGCAGTGCTTCCGTGGTATGTACATACTGTACTTGTACATTGTAGGGTGCTATAGGGTAAACCCGGCCATAGGAAAATTCGGCCACCTACGTTTCAGGGCTGCATATCTCAGCAATCAATGGACCGATTGAGACAGAATATTTTATCAATCGATTCCTTGAACTCTTCTCTTTCAATTGAGCTATAATTTGGTTCATTTACTGAAACAGCAAGTTCACAGGAGTTTGGGTGGCCGGGTTTACCCCGTTTTACCCTACTGCGTACAGTACGTAGGCCTAGATGCTAAGTAATACACATTTCTTTATGACGCAGTGGAAAAACTTCTGGTACTTTATGTGTTTCTTTTAGCCAAAGGAGCTTGCAGGCAGCATTCTCAGCACTCCCACTAGGAAGCCGTTCCAAGTGCCGCAGTCAATCTCTGTATTGGAAGCGCCTAAGGAAGGTAAGGTTTATTGACGTTTCTTGGCCCATTCACATGGGAAGGAAATGCGTTCGGCGTACGCCCGACGTTTCCGTGGCTGTCCATGCCTTTACATGCATACCATACTGTACATGTAGCGATGGCGCCATGGACACACCGAGCGATGCCCGATGCATGTCTCGTGTATGTGAACGGGGTATCAAGTGCATGAAAGTGCTAGCAATGACGGAATAGTGACTTGGCTCGAGTAGGGTACTGTGGGGTAAACCGGCCACCTCAGTTCCTAGTACCCTAGACTCGAATGAATTTAAGATGCTGAGCTGGATGGACCGGTGAAAACGAGTGCCTGGGAGCAGGAACTGGCGTCTCACAAGCAGATCACAGCAGAGCTGGAAGAGGTGACGGCTAAACAGAAGGAATTGGATGAGCAAGCGACACGGGTGGAACAGCAGTGGCGAAAAGTCATGCAAGAAGGTACAGGAAGAAGTTTGATTGGTATTTTGTTTTGGTGGAACTGCAGTGCTTGTTGAGTGTTGAGAAGATGGGAGAGCTGGCTAGAAGTTTTTTGAATCGCAGACATCGGCCTGGGGTCAACTGGGGACATGCATGCGTGCATAGCACACACTCACCGAACCCCCTCACATAACCCCCACCTCCGCATAGTGAAAAGTTGCATATCTGTACATACTCTCAAAGCTGAATATATAGCTATGGAATGGAGATCCAGAAAATTACCCCCCCCCCCCCCCCCCCGACCCCCCGATACCCTGCCGCTGTCTATAGGCAGATAGGAGTTTGGGTCTCTCGCGATTGTACGTAAGTATGTACGTACAGTACCCGTCAAACTTTTATGCACACTTTCTTTCCTATTATTACCACTTTTATCATGCATGAGCGTACATACGTACAACATGGAATGAGTGATGCCATTTTAGCACAAGGCTCGGAAGAAGAGCACGCTTTGATGAACGAGTTTCTGCGGTTATTGAACGAAAGGAATCTGCTGACGCGGAAAGAGCTGCATTTGTCCCTACTGGAGAAAATTCACGACTACGAGCATCGCTTCCAGATGGTTCAACAGGAACTTGGAAACCTGATACAACTGGAAGGTAACCGTAAAAAGAAACGGGCAGTTATATAGGGTGTCTCATAATAAACCATCCACCTTTCCATGCATGTAACTCTGGAACCAAACTTTAGATTTTCATGCGGTCTTTTCTATTTTGTAGCCAAGGCTTCAATGAGATCTGTACAAAATTTTAGCTTCGTATGCCCTGTGGAAGGTGCTGAAACACCTTCTTTCTCCGGCAGTCAAAAACGAGGGTTTTTCTAACTGGTAGTGCCGATTTAGTGGTCTTTTGTGCATGGGTCCAAGATATAATTAGTCTCGCAATGAAAAAAGAAGTCCCAAAATGCTAGGAAATGTGAATCTCATGCAGTAACCCCAATGCCACCATAGCAAATGCATGGAACAGGGTAGCTTGAAAAATTAAGACCGACTTTCTCCATACTGAACAAAAACGTCGATTTTGAACTTCGAGATTCAAACCGTCGTAATTTCCGAAGTATGTGGAACAAAAAGCTGAAATTTTGTACAGATCTCAGTTGAAGCCTTGACTACAAAATAAAGAAAACCGCATGAAAATCTAAGGTGTGGTTCCAGAGTTACATGCACAGGAAAGGTGGATGGTTTATTACCGTATTTACCTGTGCATAGCCCCCCCCCCCCTATGCATAGCCCCCCCCCCCCTATGCATAGCCCCATATTGGCAAAACATAAAGTATCTCATGCATAGCCCCCCCCTATATAGCCCCATATGTACTGTACAGTACTGAAGCTGCCTATATAAGCTGGTATAAGCTACCCTATAGCCACTCCCACATCAAGCTAAGATGCCTATAAGCCTCTTGGGGTGTATTGATGAATACCCTTGTTTGACCTACTTATGCCCTAAAACACGTGCTTTTGACCTAAAAATATGCCTCTACGCACCTCTCAAAACATACAAAAAATGTCCCATGCATAGCCCCCCCCTATGCATAGCCCCCCCCCCCCATGCATAGCCCCATATAGGACCTATCAATTTTTGCATGCCCCATGGGGCTATGCACAGGTAAATACGGTATGAGACACTCTGTATGTATGTTTATTCAATAAATTGATATGATATATTATATTATTTTTTTTTTTTTTTATTTTTATTTTTTTTTAATTATTTTATGTTTTTTAATTTTATTTAATATTTTATTTTTATATATTTTTTTTTTATTATATTTTTTTTTTTATTTTTTTTTTTTTTTTTTTTTTTTTTTATTTTTTTTTATGTGATTCATCTGGGCTATGACAAAAATCTCTTTCGTGAGCGTGGCGCTTATGCCACATGTTTCCGTATTATCTGTGTAAATTGATTGAAGACTGCGTTGTAGAGCGCTTCTCTGGAAATGCACCATACGCACCTTTTTTATGGTCCAGAAGCTGTTTTCCAAACATATTGAGACTTCCGCATTACGTTGCTGACCAGTTTAAAATTTAACCCCTCCTGTATGCTGAGATATGGCGCTGGTAGGCCCAAATTGCCCCCTTTGTGCCAGCCACTTTTTTCAAAAGTTCTTAACATCATTCTACTCCATTTTCTTCGCTGATTTCGGTTTTGGGCATGCCCCTTCGATATTTTGATGAATACACCACCAAAATTGACGAAAATGATCAAATTAGCCAAAATTACCCTTTTTTGGTCTATATCATGCCATATTCATCAAAATATCGGAGGGGCATGCCCCAAACCGAAATCAGCGAAAAAAATGGAGTAGAATGATGTTAAGAACTTTTGGAAAAAGTGGCTGGCACAAAGGGGGCATTTGGGCCTACCAGCAGCCATATCTCAGCATACAGGAGGGGTTAAATTTTAAACTGGTCAGCAACGTAATGCGGAAGTCTCAATATGTTTGGAAAACAGCTTCTGGACCATAAAAAAGGTGCGTATGGTGCATTTCCAGAGCAAGCGCTCTACAACGCAGTCTTCAATCAATTTACACAGAGAGTAGGTACGTACATACACAGTATAAAAAGTACATAACAACGCCAAAGTAACAGCGGCATCCGTCAAATAACTGTTGTACTACACGCAAGCTTGGCACTCGTTATAAAGAGGAATACAATACAGGCTCCCTCACAGCTTCGCAATTTACCCTGCCTTCCATTGGCCACACACTATTGTATGACACACTTCTCGTCTTGAACTGGCAGCCTGCCACCTTGCAATACATCTTGCCCAAGAGCAGAATCTTCCTCCGTCCTAAAATGTACGTGCAAAATGAACGTGATCAAGTTGTGCAAATTTATGTCTAAAGCACTGGAGCCACTTACATACGGGAGTATGTACTAGCGGTGACATCATATGTAAAAGGTTACGGACGCTCGCACAATAGCTCGCCTCGCACATATGGGCATATTGGCTATCCTAGCCGCAGCATGTGATTGTCGCCAAATTTACATCCATCACTGATGCGTGCTGAATAAACCCACTGTACAACCTACTACTGCACTACTCAGCTACATTGGTCGGAAAACTATCAGGAATTATTATAGCTGTCCGACCTTTCCCCTCAGCACTCTGTGCTGTGCAGTGTGGAATGTGCATTCCATCCTCACTTTTGCTCGTTGGCCATCAGCTGTTGCACCAACTCGTCTCGTTTGTTCACGATGGCGATCAGCTCTTCCATCAGCCGGTCAACTTGACGCTTGTGAGCTTCCGTTTTCTCACCTTCTGCAAGCAAAAATCACAGCCTCAGATGGATATTCACATTGAGAAAATAAACTAAAGTCGAAATGAGAAGTCGGGGTATCGTCCTTGTAATAATTACTCTGTACGCACAGAAAAGGAGAGCTTCAATGAATGAGGTCGCAAATTGCGCTGCGCACACGTAGTAGCGCTTTTTCTTGCAAAACTTGTCCATTTTTATGCACATTTTATTTACTTTTAGCCAAGTAACCAACAAGTGGCGGCTATTTGGATAAAAAGTAAATAAAATGGGCATTAAAATAAACAAATTTTGCAAGACAAAGCGCCATGTGTGTGCATCGCTAAATGCGACCTCGCCCATTTTTGAAAGAACAATAAACAGGTTACGAGAAAGAAACCAACATTCACATTCGACGCTTGCAATAGCCTATTCATATCAATTTGATTGAATAAACGTACATACAGAGTGTCTCATACCGTATTTACCTGTGCATAGCCCCATGGGGCTATGCAAAAATTGATAGGTCCTATATGGGGCTATGCATAGGGGGGGGGGGGGGGGGGCTATGCATAGGGGGGGGGGCTATGCATGGGACATTTTTTATGTTTTTGAGAGGTGCGTAGAGGCATATTTTTTAGGTCAAAAGCACGTGTTTTAGGGCATAAGTGAGGTCAAACCAGGGTAATTCTAGTACAATACACCCCCAAGCAGGCTTATAGGCATCTTAGCTTGATGTGGGAGTGGCTATGGGTAGCTTATGACCAGCTTATATAGGCAGCTTCAGTACTGTACAGTACATATGGGGTTTTGCATAGGGGGGGGGGGGGGGGGGCTATGCATGGGTCATTTTTTATGTTTTGCCAATATGGGGCTATGCATAGGGGGGGGGGGGGGGGGCTATGCATAGGGGGGGGGGGGGGGGGCTATGCACAGGTAAATACGGTAATAAACCATCCACCTTTCTGTGCATGTAACTCTGGAACCACACCTTAGATTTTCATGCGGTTTTCTTTATTTTGTAGTCAAGGCTTCAACTGAGATCTGTACAAAATTTCAGCTTTTTGTTCCACATACTTCGGAAATTACGACGGTTTGAATCTCGAAGTTCAAAATCGACGTTTTTCTTCAGTATGGAGAAAGTCGGTCTTAATTTTTCAAGCTACCCTGTTCCATGCATTTGCTATGGTGGCATTGGGGTTACTGCATGAGATTCACATTTCCTAGCATTTTGGGACTTCTTTTTTCATTGCGAGACTAATTATATCTTGGACCCATGCACAAAAGACCACTAAATCGGCACTACCAGTTAGAAAAACCCTCGTTTTTGACTGCCGGAGAAAGAAGGTGTTTCAGCACCTTCCACAGGGCATACGAAGCTAAAATTTTGTACAGATCTCATTGAAGCCTTGGCTACAAAATACAGGGTGTCTCACGTAGACCTACCTAACGACTCAGCCTTATAACTTCCGTACTACAGTAGATATCGAGCTGGAATTTTGTCCCCAGAAACCCAAGAAAATACCATACCTTATGGCAAAATTTGAGCCAGATAGGCCCAGAGCGAACGAAATTACAGGCTTATAAGATTTGGACCCTATTTTTATCATTTTCCTGCACTGAGCATGGTTTTGAGATTAGAATCTTTTGCTCAGCATGGTCAAGCAGCTTATCCAACATGGCAATATGGTGGAACAACAATGGCTGAACATCACCACAGTCCAGAACACAAAGGATTCAAAAATACATGCGATTTACTGACCACAACAGCCTTCAAGGGTCTGTCGAGGTCAATAGTGGCACCACTGATTTCAAAGTGTTGAAAAAAGTGGTCGCAACTTTGCAAGCTCGTAATTTCATCCATGCTTGACCTACCTGGCTCAAATTTTGCCACAAAGTATGGTATATTCTTGGATTTCTTGGGACAAAATTTCAGCTTGGAATCTACTGTAGTACGGAAGTTATAAGGCTGAGTCGTTAGGCAGGTCTACGTGAGACACCCTGTAGAAAAGACCGCATGAAAATCTAAAGTTTGGTTCCAGAGTTACATGCATGGAAAGGTGGATGGTTTATTATGAGACACCCTATAT
This sequence comes from Epsilonema sp. ZAB3_2, assembly GCA_030247985.1. NCBI lineage: Eukaryota > Metazoa > Nematoda > Chromadorea > Desmodorida > Epsilonematidae > Epsilonema > Epsilonema sp. ZAB3_2. Next base: position 12,993 of record JASAMW010000477.1, read on the forward strand.
AACTGCCCGTTTCTTTTTACGGTTACCTTCCAGTTGTATCAGGTTTCCAAGTTCCTGTTGAACCATCTGGAAGCGATGCTCGTAGTCGTGAATTTTCTCCAGTAAAGACAAATGCAGCTCTTTCCGCGTCAGCAGATTCCTCTCGTTCAAAAGCCGCAGAAACTCGTTCATCAAAGCGTGCTCTTCTTCCGAGCCTTGTGCTAAAATGCATCACTCATTCCATGTTGTACGTATGTACGCTCATGCATGATAAAAGTGGTAATAATAGGAAAGAAAGTGTGCATAAAAGTTTGACGGGTACTGTACGTACATACTTACGTACAAGCGAGAGAGACCCAAACTCATATCTGCATATAGACATCGGCACGGTATCGGGGGGTCGGGGGGGGGGGGGGGGGGGGTAATTTTCTGGATCTCCATTCCATAGCTATATATTCAGCTTTGAGAGTATGTACAGATATGCAACTTTTCACTATGCGGAGGTGGGGGTTATGTGAGGGGGTTCGGTGAGTGTGTGCTATGCACGCATGCATGTCCCCAGTTGACCCCAGGCCGATGTCTGCGATTCAAAAAACTTCTAGCCAGCTCTCCCATCTTCTCAACACTCAACAAGCACTGCAGTTCCACCAAAACAAAATACCAATCAACCTTCTTCCTGTACCTTCTTGCATGACTTTTCGCCACTGCTGTTCCACCCGTGTCGCTTGCTCATCCAATTCCTTCTGTTTAGCCGTCACCTCTTCCAACTCCGCTGTGATCTGCTTGTGAGACGCCAGTTCCTGCTCCCAGGCACTCGTTTTCACCGGTCCATCCAGCTCAGCATCTGAAGTTCATTCGTAAGTACGGAAGATACTCGAGCCACGCCACTTTTTACCATTGCTCGAACGTTCATGCACGTGATGGCCCGTTCACATAGGAGACATGCGTCGGGCGTACGCCGAACGCATTTCCTTCAATCCAATGTGAATGGGCCAAGAAACGTCAATCAAACCTTACCTTCCTTAGGCGCTTCCAATACAGAGATTGACTGCGGCACTTGAAACGGCTTTCTAGTGGGAGTGCTGAGGATGCTGCCTGCAAGCTCCTTCGGCTAAAAGAAACATAAAGTACCAGAAGTTTTTCTACTGCGTCAGTAAGAAATGTGTTCGTATTGTACGTAGTAGTAGGGTACTACGGGGTAAACCCGGCCACCCAAACTCCTTTGAACTTGTTGTGTCAGTAAATGAACCAAATAGCTCATTAGAAAGAGGAGAGTTCACGGAATCGATTGACATAATATGCTGTCTCAATCGGTCCACTCATTGTTGAGATTGAGATATGCAGCCCTGAAACGTAGGTGGCCGAATTTTCCTATGGCCGGGTTTACCCCATAGCACCCTACAATGTACAAGTACAGTATGTACATACCACGGAAGCACTGCGCACTGTTTTCGCGACGCTATGCGACAGCACATTGATGGTCTCTGTGATTTCTTGCTTCCGCATTGAACCGAACCGCTTGAATCGATCAAAAGTTGTTGAAGACTCCTGCATCACACAAACAACATGCGTACTGTACATCACACCACATACACTCGTTCGCTGTACATGCACAACCTGCATACTGCACATACAAAACGTGTACACAATACACAACGTGCAAGCGCCCTAAGATTTCATTCCAACCATAAAGACTTTCGAAAGTTTCACGAAACATCATACCCACCAGTTTACCCAAACTAACTAGCAATAGTCTGGCCAGAGAGAGTTGGCTATGGGGCTCAAGTCGTCTTGCGTAGTTTGCATGTACTTCCGCTAAATACAGCAGGATTACACAAAGCACGGGCAAAAATCCGCATTGTGAATCTATTTTAGCCAACGCGCCTTGAATGCCATAGCGAACTCTTACTGGCCAGACTATAGCCACCTGTAAACCACGTAGGTACAGTACAGTACAGTACTGTAATGTTCCGTAGATAGCCCCATGGGGCTATACAAATGGTAAGCACCGATGAGGGGGGGGGGGGGGCTATACACGAGAGGGGTTATACACGAGGGGGGCTATATACGGAACATTACAGTATAGGCTACAGTATAATTACCTGAGCACCAGGGAGATTCTCTGCTCCGTCGCCGCCGATAGTGATGGTGATAGGCTGCTGGGGCGATTTCAAGGGACTAGAAGAGGAGGAGGAGGGGGGCTGCTGGTCCTGTTGGCGTTGCAGCAGAGGAAGGGTCTTGGTGGAGGAGGGACGACCCAGCGCCGGCACCCCCGGACGCGCAGGCATCGCGCCACCGTCAGCAGTTGTCGGATAGGGCACTGAAACAGAGGAGCAAATATGGTCAATAATGAATGAATGAATGGTAACGCAGGACAGGATGGAATAGTCCTCAGCGCGGCTGTGGTCTATAAGAGATGCTAGGACAAGAGAAGCAGTTTGAAAACTCACGCACTGGCTGCCCAATTTTTCACACTGCTTCTCTTGTCCTAGCATCTCTTACCAGGGTTCGTACAGAAAGGACCAAAATTTTTCAAAGGATCCTGGACGAAATAAAGGATCCATAATGGAGCTCATCTTACCGCGCATACCTCCTATTTGCTAGGTGTTTTGGACTTCTATATCATATTATCTGACCCCTATGCTCCTCCAATCAATACATAATCCACAGAAAAGCCTTGAAAACAAAGCCTATCTGCACCTTCAGATGCAAGGCAACCGCAAAAATAATGAATTTTGACAAGAAAGAAAACTTTGTCAATGTTTGATCAGCTGCATGGCATGCATGAGCTGATCAGCAGATTGCTATCGCTAGTAGTAGGTAGCCAAGAAGTCACTACTCTTACAAAAATTATCTGAATGAGGAACAATGTAGGGTACATGTAACTGATGAAAAAAGTTTGAATCATGAAACCTGTTAGGAAGCCAATACAAATCGATCACGTAAAATACTGAAAAATTGAAGTTGGCTGCGCGGATACCAAAAATATAAGTAAAAGGAGTAGTAAACACTCGCCTAAGGCGAGAAATTTTTTCAATGTCTCTGTCTGAAACTGATGGAAACGTGCTCAAAAAAATTTTAAAGGATCCCTTGGCCAAATAAAGGATATTTAAAGGATATAAAGGATATAAAGGATCTGTACGAACCCTGGACTCTTAACCCCCTTCGTAATCCCAGGTGTCCGCCTGTCCGTAGCCACCCGGCCAACCCCGCCCGTAGACGGGGCAAACCCCGTCCGTAGACGGGGTTTGTTTTTCCACCCCGTCTACGGACGGGGTTTGCCGGGTGGCTACGTACAGGCGGACACCTGGGATTACGAAGGGGGTTAATAACGAATGGTACCGGCAAGAAACAGGCCCCTCGCACACACTGGGGTGCCACACACGTGAACTCAGAATTCGCTCCGAGTTCGAAGCGCTGACTATGCTTCGACATGTAAAATCACCGAGTTCGCACCGAACTCGCTCCGTTTTTCCGCGTGTGAACAGCCGAGTTTGTAATTCGGAGACGTGTGAACAACTGAGTTTAGCTCCGAATTCGGAGCCTTCTCGGAGCGAAAGTCTAGAAAGACACAAATTGCGCAGCAAATTTACGACGCGGCGAGTGAAGCTCCGCAAAGTGATAAAAGCTGGACCGCGGCGTTGATTTCTTTCCGTGTGAACGACCGAAAAGAAGCGCGCCGAGTTTGTACGGAGCATATGCGTGAACAACCGAACTACGCTCCGAATTCGGAGGCTCCTCGGAGCAAACTCGGGATCGTGTGCACGCCCTAGTGTGTGCAAGAGGCCTTAGGCAAAGTACAGTACAGTAGACGAAAGCATGCATACCTCTCTGTAGATTCTCCTGACTTCCCGACGCGGTCAGTTTCTGCTTACGGAACTGGTAGAAGCTTACGCCACTCCCAACCGCTTCTACAACACACACCACACACTCAATCAATCATATTCGCATACCTACCTACTTTACGCGAACATGTACGGCATTCCAACCTCAAGCATGCAAACTACGCTGTTTCCGCACAGAAAAGTTAGTGCCAAAATCACCATCCATCTCTATTCATGCAAGATTAAGCTTCGTTCACATAGCAACAGCAATCATCGGTGCTGCTATGTGAATGAGTTATTAGACTACGTACAGAGAGTAGTTAGTTAGCGGCTCACCAAGACGGGGAACTGAGGTGCGACTAACACTAGGCTGCTCGTCGGCAGTCGAATCATTCTGGTTCAGCTTGTTGTTATGCACTCTTGGTAAAGCGGCAGAGACGGAGCGAGGGCCCAAAGCTCCCAGCACGCGGCCGTTAGCAATTACCAATCGCCGCAACAGAGGCTGCTGCTGGCCTAAAAGAGCTAACAGCTACTATTATGAATAGACACTCGCGAACGAAAAATACGTACGTCGCACAATCACTTCACAACCACTACTATAAATCACTGTACGCGCAAAATGTGCTTAGTAAAACTGGGTATGATCTGTAGTAGCAAGCAAGCAACGCAACAGGACAAAACTCTATACGGCACCAATCACCACATCATAATCAAATGCTAGGTATTGCTAAAGTTTTCAGGTAACGCTAGGTAATTTTAGGTAAGGTAATTTGCCAGAAAGTCTGTCCAGCCAGAGATTGGTTTATGGGAGCGGACATGAACAAGCAACATAGCAAATTCTCTCTCGCCAGACAAACGAGTATTTATATATCCTACCCCCTGCTCATCCTTTCTTTTGAGAGAAAGAGAACACTTTCCATATTTTCCGAGTTAAGCTTGACACCAGAAGGCTTTTCTCAACCTACTAAGTGACTCTGCCTGCTAAATTAGAGTATTACACTGAATTGGGTGTATTTGATACGTATTGTCTACTTCACTCAGCTCTTCGGAATATGAGCTAAATAGTGAGCGGGGAAGCTTCGAAAGACACCAGGCATTTCCCACCGTCCGTTTTTACCCCCACAGTATCCTCTTACAGCATGCATGCACACAACCACCTACTTGTCATGCCTCCTGCCGTATTCTTCTCCTCTTCCGGCGAATTGAGAGTGTTGGTAGGCGGGGCCGACTGCCCTTTGGGCGAGACATTCGCTTGTGCCAGCGGGGGGCGACGGGACAAACTGGCGTCCTGCAGCGTTTTGGAGATGCAGATGGCCGTGCCCGTGCCCGCGCCGCCGCTATTTCGCCTCTGCTGCTTCACGCCGTCGATCAGCTGGCGAGCGCGCTCCCGCAGCTCGCGCTTACGGCTATCTTCTTCCTAAAAAAACACACGTCACGTCACGTCACCGTATGATACACTCACACTATTCCATATAGGCCTGGTCCAAACTGTGGACTTCTGCGCCTTAGGCCCTGGTCGGGCGTAAAATAGAATTACGAGTTTGGACCAGGGCCTAGTACTGAAGGCGCAGAAGTCCCAGTTAGGACCTGTCTTTCAGTAAAGTGGGGAAGGAGTAGGAGCAAGGGAGCGAGGGGAAGGTTGGGCAATGAGAAAACATGTAGGTATCACCTAGAAAGAAAATGCAATGCACAATGCAAATGCTATTAGTGCAGAAGACACCCTATGCCTATACATGGCCCACTAGAGTATTATTTTCCGGCTCAGATTTGCACCGTCAGCTTACTCCGACCCTAAAATGGGAAGAACAACGGAGGAGTTTGATCACCTCTGGTGTGGGTTCGCGTCCTTGCTCCTGATGCATTTGGGTGAACTCCTCCAGCAGTTTCCGGGCTCTCTGTCGAAGATCCTCCTCTCTGGCGCTGCTCGGAGCACTCTGAAAAAACGCACTACTGATTGCACAATGATAAGCTGCAAGTACAGTAATGCGTCGTGCTACGCTGCAGAGTCGTAGTTCGGCCCCCACGCGCCGAGGAAGGAAAAAGGACGTCTGGTCGTGCGTTGTACTGTTGTTTTCGTTCCATTGCGAATAATCGTTATTCCCAAGTTTGTGAACAGGCGCGCGCCGTGTCTTTTTTCACGCCTGGGGCCTATGCACGACTCATTGAAGCCATTTCACGCCTACATGCACACCTATAGTACCTACCTACATTCACGCCTATAGTAAGCCAGGTTGCACGCACACAACAGGTGATGCAGCGATCAAAACGCTCTCACCTGCCATACACCAGGTTCGAATCCTTCCCCTCCCTAGCCAATCCCTCCCACACACGCCACACCTTTACCTGCACTTTAGCCTCCCTTTCTTCCCTCCGCTCTCCTTCTGCCGCCTCGCTCTTCCGCCTTTTCTTCTCCCCATCCACCTCATCCCCTCCCTCTTCTCCACTCTTCCCAGTTATCGAATCTTCGTCCTCTGACACTTCCTCGAACGGATCTCGCCACTCTTTTCGCGTCATTAAGGGGGCCAGAGGAGGGCTGGTGGTTTGCGTCGGCGTCCGCGCCGTGTCGCTTTCGTCGCTTTCCTCCGGTTGCGACTTACGAGCGGAGAAGGAACTTTTCTTTTTCTTCTTCTTTCCTTTCTTTGTGGAGGAAGCACTCGTTGTACTGGATGTACTGATGGAACGGTCGGCAAGTTGCTTCGCTTCTTCGCGCCATTTTATTGGCTCCTGAAACATGCGTAGGATACTATGGGGTAAACCCGGACACGGGGTAAACCCGGACACCTAGTCTCAGCAACCATACGACCGATTGAGACACAAGTATTCTACCAATCGATTCCTTGAACTCTCCTCTTTCAAATGAGCTATCACGTTCGTTCATCATTTGCTGAAGGGCAAGTTCAGAAAAGCTTAGGTGACCGGGTGTACCCCGTGTCCGGGTTTACCCCACCTATTTGTAGATGTACAATTCAACAATAAGCACACATCTAGGATAGCGTCCAGCACTCAAGGTAAAGACATGCCGATTGAACATGCCTTCATAAAATTTACGTTACTGTTTTGAAACTGAAAGTTGTGCAATTTAGCTTGGAAACCCATCGCTGACTATAGTCCGTTCAGCGAGAGGCGCTACATAAGACAAAGAGAGTTTCTCGGTCCCTTTCTCTGTACTAAAGAATCTAGCACACGCAGCTTGATACAATGAGTTCACTTGAAACATAAGCCCATTTTCTTTCTCCCCTCAATCATTCACCTTTTCCCATAGCGGCACTACTTTACATAAAATTCTGCCCCATACTAAAGAATCTAGCGACGCAACGAAAATAAACACTCCGCTTGAAACATTAGCCCATTATTCTCTTGCCTCTCCCCTACCCTTCATCATATAAATAGTAATACCTCTTCTTGGGTAGGCGCGACGTAGTATTCCACATCCTCCAACTCTCTCTGTCTTTTCAGTCGCTCAAACTCCAGCAGAATCTGCTCATCCATGCTCTCGAGGCGAAACAGAGAGTGCCTACTCTCCATATGCTCCACAGCATGAATATTGTGCTGGTGCTGTTCCTTAGTCCACGTGGATGTTGTTGTTGTGGTAGGTGTTTTGGGGCTTTTGGAGCCCAGAAACGCCTGTCGCAACTGGTGCAAATAAGACATGACCGCCAGTTTGTTGGGTTCTACGAAGGCGACCATGTCTTCTGGTTGGATCAGACGAGGCACGCCCAATGCGGCTCCAGCATCAAACGCCTAAACGACGAGGAACAAGATGGATGGAGCAAATCAAGTTTGTTCGACAGGGCATTATGCGAAGACTGACTACTTATTCGCTACTTGCGCTAAGACCCCGCGGTATTTAGCGAAAGTTTGGATCGGTCTCTGCGGGGTCGTCGACGTCATTTGTTGTGCATTCTTCTTTTCATTCGCTTCTTTTCCGCTCCCAGCTGATTGAACAAGGTCGACGACCCCGCAGGCACCGATCCAAACTTTCACTAAATACCGCCGGGGTCGCTATCAACCAACCCAATCGCGTTACCACAATTCGTCCATAGCTAACAACAAACAAACCCTTGCATAAGCGGCCTACTTTCATACCTTGCGACAATTTTCCTGAATTTCCGGCGGTTTCAACGCTTCGAAGTCTCCGAGCAGATCCGGTCTATGCGCGTGTATGACCGCACAAAAGGCGAGGCCGTTTCGCCACGACCTCCCAAAATCCGTCACGCGCACATTCGCGTAAGGATGGGTGACGCGTTTGCACCAAGTCAAAAGGTCGTCCGCTAGACCGCTGGCCGTTGTGGGGGAAACAAGGGTGGGAGGAGCGCCACTTGTGGAAGGCTGCAGTGAGGAGGGAAATGACAACTGAAGAGCTGCATTAGCCGCTGTAGTGGTATTAGTAGTAGTGGTTGATGATGAGGAATCGGGAGTGCAGAAATCTCTTGGCGTGGAACCGTCCAGAATAGACGTGGACGTATCTTTATCCTGAAGAGAGGAAAACTAAACGAAACGAATTGGAATCGCCAAAAGAACTGTTGAGTTTCGCGTGAAACATCATGTTCACGGGTTTACATAACGTGTACGTACGTACAGTCGTACACACTGCATGAAGGGAGTGAATGAGAAAGGAAGAAAGGAAATTTCTTTCGCTTACCAGAAATCCGCTGTCGTTTACCGAAGGCTTTTTCAGATGCGTCGTAGCATCGCCACTTGTCGAAGACACCCTAAAGATGCAAAAATTGCATATTTTCACTCCACTTCACCGAAAAAATACGTACGTACATAGTAAGGGTACTGTGGGGTAAACCCGGCCACCTAAGCTCCTTTGAACTTGCTGTTTCAGCTAGTGATGAGCCAATAGCTCATTTGAAAGAGAGTTCAAGCAATCGATTAGCACAATATTATTTGTCTCTAATTGGTGGTCCATTTGTTGTTGAGAAATGCAGCCCTGAAACTTCTGCGGCCGGATTTTCCCATCGCCAGGTTTACCCCATGATACCCTACCACTTCTCCTCCTGGTTGGCCAGGTGGCCCAAATTACACCGCATTACCATCCTGCATACACACCTGGCATTCCTTTCCAGGCCGGGTGTACCCCATGGTACCCTACCAAGTACTATACTCCTGGTTGGCCAGGTCAGGTGGTCCGAATTACCGCCCTGCAGTGCATACAAACCTGGCATTCCGTCGTTCGGCTTCGACCCAATCCACCGTGGTTCTCGCCAGATCCTTCAGTTCCTCTTCCGCCTTCTCCTTCTCACTCTTCTTCTCCTTATCAGTTCTTGGTACAACAGCCGAGTCCCAAGTTCTCGGTTTCTTTCCCTCAGCACTGTCCACCTCATTCAGCAACTCTTCTTGACTTTCGCTGTACGGAGACGCTTCTCGACTGTCCTGTTGAGCAGATAAGGCACTGGAGATGCTCTCGTTCTCGCTAAAACATAGTCAAAACGAAGGCCTAATTTCGTGAAGTACGAGGCGGGGATAATTTTGGTAACAGTTTACTCACTTTTCGAGCTGATAATTTTGAGCAGACTGCTGCGTAAATAATGTGACCCTGAACCTTGGCGAAAAGATGTGCAAAGTGGATAACTGTAAAGCTTCGTGTATAACCCCCATCGAATATAACCCCTCTCGTGCATAATCTCCCCTCCCAATTTGGTGACTAACGATTTGCATCCAACCAAAATTTTGAAAACGCGTAAAATAAGCATGTTAGTGATGATTCGGCACATTTTGCTTGGCCTCGTGTATAACCCCCTTGTGTATAACCCCCTCGAATCGGCGACTAGCGATTTTTATCCCCCGGGGTTATACACGAAGCGTTGCAGTACTGTACTCGATTCAAAGAGAGAAACGAGAGAGATAGTGTTTAAGCGGCTTTCTCTCTTTGAACCAAGCATACGCTAAGTGTGCAGCATACTCCAAACTTACAGGGCGTTCCCTTCTTTCACCAGACTAGACGTGAGCAGGAGTTGCAGAACGCACGATTTCAAATTGGACGAATTGAACGGCCTCAGCTTCAGCTTGATTTCAGTTTGCGTCGTTTGCGCAGCCACAAACAGGCGCAGATTCAAACTCACGGCAGCAATCGGCTTATGCTTGCCCTTCGCAGTCACTTCTTCCACTACGAACGCCCATTCCTTGTCTTCGAAATCAGACAACTGTACAGGGTGCTCCCTCCTGTACAGGGTGGTCAGTATTTCGAGGCTGCTTTCGGCCTGGTCCGTCGGCCAGACGATTAGACCTCGGTACGGGTCCGTGATGGTCGGCTCCCAGCGATAGGCCCGCGTCACCACGCGCCGACGTCTGTGACACCAGGCTACGGCCACTTTGGCAGGCTGCCAATTCGGCGAACATTGCAGCCACAGTTCCTGGAAGCAGGCCACGAATCGGAATTTGGCCGCTTTCTTCTGACTCCGTTGAATTTTCCGCCAAACGAGACTCATTTTTTCCAGCTGGAGATGCTTCTTGCCTCCTTTGAGTGGCGGAAATATGCAGCAGGCCCTTCCCTTTCCATCGTTCTTCTTCTCGTTTGTTTTTCCTTCCTTTCCTTTTTCGCTGTTGGGCGTTTATGGTCCGTTGCGTTTGCGAATATTAGATATGAATGTATTCAGGTTGTAAACCACGCGTTGCAAAGTGGCCTGTTACGCACGATTGCAGCAAAAAATATTGCCACTCGAGCGGCCCACTTCCACATCTAAAACTGTACCACCAGGTCACTGGACTGGTACTAAATCGTCTGCAGTAGTAAAGTACGAATTGAATAAAAATATGCATTATTATTATTATTATTATTATTATTATTATTATTATTATTATTATTAGTATTTAGCATCGCTTTTACACTCACTCAAGTACATTGTCATTGGTAGCAGTACATTCCAATACTAAATGGAATTATAGCTCTATACAACAGCAGTACGGAAAGACTATCACACGCGCGCGGTTGCACAAAGCGCCACAGTTTAAAACAAGCTGCACGATGTACAATATGTGGAATAACACACGCATTGCATAGTAAGCATATTGTCACCAAGGACTAGGGAGCGGAAAAGCACTGGACTGCTTAAAACGTCGATGCAGTGGGGTCACAAAGTATCCAATATTCTGTTTCTCATCTGTTCAGCTGGTGCGGAAGCGGACAAAAATGACTCCATTTCGTTGTTCTCGTTGTCAGAATCACAATTTCTGAAAAAGTCAAATACGTACAGTAGGTACGTAGTGAACCATCATCTTCGTACGCACTGAATTGGTCGTCAAAGTTTCGCACATTTCTGTTTCCTGCAGCTGTCCTTCCTCTATTAGTCCCTCGTATTCTTCGGCACAAAATCGCTCCCAATCTGTCAGTTCTTCTCCAGTTTCCGTCTAAAAATAATCATCCGACGATAAGTCCAACATAAAATGAGGCATGAGCATGAACAAACGACTTATTGGCTACCGCAAAGCATGTTCAAAAGACAGGTATGGTACCTATTTGCAAGAGGTACGTACGCACATACCCGAATAACAGGGCGCTCAGTCTCTGAACATTCCTGATCGTAGTATTTGAAGACGTTGGTAAAAGCGTTGAGAAAATGGTGAGCCATACCGCACCGCTTCAGGTCCCCGAGACGAATTTTGCCCTTATCTTTCGGCCGCACGATATCCAGCATCTTGGCACAAAACCAAAATACATAGGCCTATTGCATAATACATAGCGGTACCATAATAAATACAAAACACAAATACACCAAAATAAATGAGCTACCAAATGTAAAACAGCGTACTAAAATCGAACGCACCGCTGAGGAGTGAGAGGATGTACAAACATCCGGAGAGTTTATTATGAAACACCCTGTATTCTTCGCCGTATTCATACTATGTACAGAAATGCAGAGACATGCATACAGTACGTACCTGGCAAAGCACATCTTGAAAGAGCAGCGGTTCGATGGACATGGCCATCATTTTCTCCTCCATCTCCTCATAGAAATACTGCAGTTCGTACATGGACAACACGCCATCCCCATCCAAGTCCAGGCATCGAAACCAGTATTCAATGCTGCAACAATTATTGCTGCCCATTATTCATGTCATGAGATGAAACTTTGTATGCCTAGCCTGCTCATGATAGAATACGCATAAGTCTGTTAGCACCTTTAGGGTACTGTGGGGCAAACCTGGCAGTTACAAAAAGCCATATAAAGTATACGGCCAGCGACAAAAACAGCTGGGGGCACTAAAAATCGCTACACGCTGGGTTGACAATAAGCTTGGTTTTGCCGGTTTTACGCCGCGTTCACCAGACGTCCGTACGTCCAACAGGAGTCCATGGTTGTCTGCGGTGCGCTATGTACGTCGGACGTACCAAAATCCTTGGAAGGGATAGTGAACGCGGCGTTATCCCACAATTTACCTACGGTACCGTACATACCTAGTCGGATGCTTCTTGTCTTCCTCCGCTAGCAAGAAGGTGACGAATTCCGCGTAACTCAACAGCTGAGCTTCGCCCCCTGGTCTCCGTCGCTGTTCGCAACTTCGACTCACAGCACCAGAAAAGACGCGATCAATAATGCGGCTAGGAATCGCTAAAACATTAGCAGGCAACGTACAGTACAGAATGCATTTCTTTTCTAGTAGTATCTATGAAAATGACACTCTGAATTGTGATTGTGGAATGTGGATCCACTATCACAAGCCATCAATCATAATTCATCACAACAAGAAAACTTTCCCGCGTTTCTTAGTTGTGTCACAGGCACAGCCTACAGCCATCACAGAAAAAGAACGTCGGGGTTGTTGGGCAATATCCATGACATATAACAATGGTACATAGACAACTTACATGAGCGTAAACGTGCATTCAATTTTCAAACCTCCGTTAGCGTGTTTGGCGAGATCCTCTTTATCGATGAACAAATCGTGGTCCGTGTCCAGATCCCAGAACTTGCAGTAGATCACGTAGAAATGCTCATAGGAAAAGTAGTCCGTCACCAAATTGATGTCCTCTACCGCTTCTAATGATCGCAACACCTGCTGGCAAAACGCAATTAAATTAGTACTCACGCATGTACAGGGTACACTGCGCAGGTAAAGAATATGGATGGGGGCAATTCGGACACTCTGGGGGCAATTCGGGCACTCCAGAATAATGGTCTGAATTTTTACCGCGTAAACATACCGTACCTCCAAAAAATTGGAATTTCTCAGCTCATTTGCTGTAATTCTTCCAGTCCAAGAACGATTGACAGCAAAGAATATGCGGGCAATTACCTGAAACACATTCTACTTAACATTTATTACATCTTCGTGACACATACCGTACACTACTGGAACAAGCAATGCACAGGTTCCATCGTTACCGTCTGAATGTATCTGGAATGAAATTCTGGGGCGTCGCGAAGAAAATACAGGCCGGGAAAGGTGTCAACCACATCCTAAACAAGGCGCAGGTGTTAGATGCAGATTACACATTGGCCTACAGTAGGTCAACCCCTATATAATAGGCCTATAACGTACACATAAGTAAGTAATTACTACATTATGCAATTGGAATTGTTTTGCATCTTTGTGGCTAATATGGCAAGAATAATTACAAACGAGGTGGTACAATAAGGAGATTGGTCTGCCAAATCATTGACACCTGAATCATTGGCTTGAAGTCATCCTGCACCACATACTGCCTGTTAAAACCGGCTAACACAGCGATAAATCTGGAAGCCTCATCGTAACAGGAAGCTGTAATCCTAAAAACCGACAAAACATAAGTACAGTAAACCTAGATACTACTGATATGACGACTGTACTGCATAATCGTAATATTAGCAATGCATTTTTTTTTTAGCAAGATACAACATCCGTTACATTTTCCACCAAACGCAAAACTCCTTCTGGGTGACGAAGCCCTGTCTTACACCGCCGCACGCCAGAAACACTGGTCGCTTCCAGTATACGGGAATACCGCACGCCTAAATGAACAACCAACAAATAAATTGCGTACACACAAGTGCCCGGCTATAAATGCGAAATCAGCTTTTGGCTGGCAATAGACCCTGGTGCAGTCCAGCCTTTTATGGCTACACAGTAGTAACATATCGAATTGTGCTAACTTCTTCACCTTCATGAGAGATTCCATTTGATCCTCCATCAGTTTGCCATCTTTGGCTTGAGCGAATACAACAGTCGCCTTCCTCAAACTTTGTTCCACATTCTCCACCACTGATTTCGGCCGGCCCTTCGGAAAGTAAAACCTGAAAAACGTAGGCAGTTATCATCCCATTCGAATATTATGTAGCAGCGGTGCCAAACCAGCATACCAAGTACCATGTGGTACCCACCAGTATCAGAGTACCAGTGTATAAATTACGACCTACCTAGGAATATTCTGGCCTTGTCTCTGACTTTGCAATCGCCTCAGATCAACCTGGGAAGTTGCCACACTCCTCTGCACATGCTTCCTATCTCCATCGCCCTGGGTTTCATGCAGTTTCTCGCTTGGAGATTGGAATTTCAGCCTCACATCGCTAGTCGGCAGTGTTGTAACTGATGCAGAGGTGGAAGGCTGCTCAATGGGGACAACGACAGCATTTTCCTTGGAAGAAAGGCGAAAGGCTGGAGTGGCAGATTGCACGTCTCTCTTGGATTCTTGCTGTTCCTAAACGAGCACAGTTCCTCCATCAGAAACACGACAAAAAAATTAGCTGGAAGATTGTGCGGAAAATGAAAATACTGGTAAGGCACGTTTGACATCTATGCTTGTTTTATTTTACCATCGCACTGACAGCATACTGGCCAGCATTTCGAAAGATCAGCTTTTTGCAGCTGTCCAGTCGTTTCTTCGTTACAAGAAAGAGAACCATGTTGGCTATCGAAGCAATAACTCACTGCTGAGTGGCCTATACCATACACCTCACACACAGCCCAGGCAACGCCGTACTAATTGCAAATCAGCAAGATAACAAGAGTGTAGCGAATCAAAACAAGCGTAGCACTGCTTCTGCGGCTAGACGGCAAAGAATGCAACCTTACATTTTCACCAAGCTTGAAACCTTAGCCATCAGCTAGCTGAAGCGCCTAGCAACACAACTGCACCCTCAGCTAAGCTACTGGAGGTTGAAGCGGCGAAATATAAAAGAAAGAAGAGCTTCTTCTTTCCTCCGCTGCTTCTTCAGACATAAGCGGCTAAATCCCCTATCGGCTTTACCCCCCAAGAACATTAGCCGCAGAAAAAATCGCTTTACCCCACCAGCTACCATCCATATTCCCATTGTCTTTCACTGATGAAAGCATAACTTTTCCTTCAGAAGGAAAAGACAATAGTACCGAACAAGCAGCCATGCCGGCGCTTAAATTGGGCCCCTGGGGCGGAATTTGAACAAAAACGCCGTTCTGTCATTGTAAAAAATGGAGGATGCTGCTGAAAACTAATGACATTTTGCCAATAAGCATGGCAAGACTTGCAGCTGTTGGAAATGAGTCTGCTTTAACCTCAGGCACTTACTTAGCACCAACACAAAGCAAAAACCTACAAAGCCAAAAAGCAAAACCTATCTATTTTTAGCATTCCATTACCTGAAACTTAGATTGTTGGACATGGATGACTGGCTTGGATCGATAAACTGCATCCATAATATGGGGATGGTGAGAAGGTGATGATGGGTTTTCAGCAGCTTCCAAAGCTCGCAATTGTTTTGCAGGAAACTTTTCAAATTGCATAACCCTTTCAGCCACTGCTCCCATATGGGAAGGCACATTCCATCCTGCTCCAGCAGTGCGACCCACTGGACTTTTGGGTTCCAGTCCTTTATGCTGTAACTGCTCTCGCAGGTGGTACTTAGGCTTGGGGTGGGGCAGACCAGATGGGGCATCAGAGGTTGTTGAGGAAACAGCTTCAGGGCTAGGTGAATGTGACAACACCACATGAGTTGACCTGGCAGCAGTTGGCATGGAGTCAAGATGAGATATTTTCTGTTGCAACTCTGCCAGCCTTTGCGATGGTGCCACATGGGCCAATGATACTGCATTGCCATTGCTTCTCACCCCCAAATCAGTTGAGTGAAGATGCAAGTTTTCTTTGCTAGTGGTGATAGCAGAGGACTGGCCAATGAGCTCCACCCTCCCTTGAGATGTACAGAGATTTTCCAACTCCAACTCTATCATTTCAATGGGTTCCTTCAAGGCACTCGCCTCCATGGCTGCCATGACATTGTCAAGTACATCAAAATTCACTGGAGATGCAGTTCTTTTAGCTTCAGCTCCATTGTGAGAACTGTCTACAGCATGAGGTTTTGCTTGTGAAGCAGTGTCCAGCAATTGCATAGCATCAGTGAATGATGGTGGCCCATTCGTATTCTGTGATTGCATTACTTGAGCAGCAGCCACTGTTCTTTCATTTGATGGTGCAGATGTTTGAGCTTGCTTTCCTCTCACATCACCATTGGAGATAAACTCAGCTGACCAGTTATGCAGGCTACTAGTGCCCATTACTTTCATTGAAGTGCTTGGCTGATTTTCTACTGATCTTTGGAGTACAGATGGTGAACCCAAGTGCTGTGGAGAAGTCCTATGCTCCAAGTTCAACCCCTGGATTGAATTGAGCCAAAAGTCTGCCACTGTTGCTTTCTTGTCATAGTCTTTCATTCCACTTACACTGGTATTTGCATTTGCAGCATTCCTGTCTTTGGTCTCAAGCTGAACTGACTGAGCTCTAGTGTTGTGATCCAGCTTGAGTGATGATGGTTGCTGGTGAAATTCAGACTTGATTAGCTCCTGCCTCACTTCCTGATAGCTGCGCTTCACTCCATTACTGCCCTCCAGTAATGCTCTTTTACGTTCCTTTTGTTCCTGCACATCAATAGCACCCTTCTTCACACCTCTTTGCTTGGCCACAACTGGTACACTGCTGACCACTTGCAACTGGTGAGAATTAGTGGTCACCTCTTGTCGATAATCAGATACACTTCTGCCCATACGACTTGGAACAGTATTGAACTTGTCTTGGTTTGCTGTAATTCCATTTGTATTTGGAGCTGTCATAGCCACTTTCTCCGACCCAGAGGTGTGATTAGGCTTCACCTCTTGTTGATAATCAGGCATACTTCTGCCCATTTGATTTGGAACAGTATTGAACTTGTCTTGGTTAGCTATAACTCCATTTGTGTTTGAAACTGTCTTCTCTGATCCTGATGAGTGATGAGGCAAAGTCTGAAACTTGTCCCTCTTGTTCCTGAATGAAGATCGCCACTCCATTGAAGTTCTACTGTTCTCCATTGTCATGTAGTCTTCTACAGACGCAAGAATATCATCGAGAGCTGAAATATCCAAATCTTCACTGGCTTGATGAGGAACTCTTCTCACAGATGAGGAAACAGTTGAAGAGCTTGGTGATACATAGCTGTTGAACTGCTTCTCTGATTTCTCAGTGGTTGTAGAAACGGGCGAATTCCAGTTGAACGTATCTAATTTCTCATGCGTTTCAGTTCCTGCGCTGCTTTTCTCTGTTGTTGCAATAGATGCAGTGGAAATGACAGAGTACGGAGAGGGCAAGTCGTCAGTTTCAGTTGCACTCTGCTGCAAATTCTGGTGAGGAGGGACCGGTGGCCTATTATCTTCCACTGCTGCCAACCTGCGTTGGTTGAAGCAGTTGGATTTGCCGGTGCTGTTGTGGTTGTTGGACGAGTAGTTGTCGCTTCTGCTTTCAGCAAACTCTCTCAACCGATTCAGAATCGAATTGGCAGACAAACTGGCGCCCACGCCAGCGTGAGTGGCGCCGCAGGCCGCGCCGTTCGCGCCCAAGTCGCAGCGTCCGCTGGCAGCCACGTGAACCACGCGGGACGCTCGCACGCCCGCCGCAACTGCCACGTGGTGTCGCAAAACTGTCACGCACTCTTCAACCTCACCGTTGGCTACTATACTCGCTCCCCGTACTGAAGCTACAGTACCACCTCCTCCCTGCTTCTGTCCTGTCCTTTCCAATGAACCTCCACGGTTGTGGAATAAATTGGCCTGCGAAGCTGCCCCGACATCTTCAGTAGTAGTCGCTGTATGGTTGTTCGCGCTCGTGCCAGCAGCACCGAAGTAGCTACTAGTGCTGCCTCTATGCCAGTTGAGCATCACAACAATGCTTTTTGAAGTCAGTCTTCAACTCGACAGGCAGTCGGCGTTAGTTAGAGAAAGGCGCTTTGTACGTACACAACAGCTTTGTACATTCATCCATAGGTATGTACAGACATTCATTGCTCAAAGAATTCGTTGCTGTTTTGCTCCTGCAACACAGACTCATTATTCTTTTCGGCCTGCTGGCTGCAACTAATATTGCGCGCACCGCCGACTTTTCATCGGCAAAAGTGTAAGGCCTCAAGAATCCCCATAGCGATCCTCCAAAAGAACTTCATCTCCATTTTCTCCGAACATGCTTTAATGTTTCGGCAACAAAACTTATGCAGGGTAGGGTACGTAGATGATCAGAGAACAATATCCATATTACAGCAGCAGCGCAGCGGCCTTTTATTCCTTCCGTTCCACGTTGCACAGGAGACAAATTTTAAGCTTCTTCTTGTAAGCTAAGCTTACGATTGCTTCTGGCAGCAAGCAAAGTGAGCCAAACTACAGCTAGAACCTTTCCTCGACAGATTCCATATGGACTTTCTCTTCAGTGCCACCTGTCCCGGCAAATCAGTGTGTCGACAGCTAACGGAATCCTTGGAACTTACAGATTGAGCAAAGCAGCTGGCAAGGCTAGAAGCTACGTATGGTATATCCAGAGACGCACGCTATTTGTGTCCAGATGCAAATTATTCGCTGTATGGGCAGGATGTAAGGAATTTCTATTGTCCTCATTTGATAGATGGAAACAGGGAACGATATCTCTACAATGAGCTAAACTACGCTGAATGAGGACACGTCCACTAATAGGTAGAGTAGAGAGCATTGTTAAGAAGAGTTGACCACAGTTTATCAATTTTCTTCGTTCAATTTCCCGGCTTCATTCATCCATTGAGTTGGGAACAATTCAACTGCCAAGGTTTGGCGCCTTGCCTATACGATGTATGCCCCTTAACCGTCAGCAGGGTGACCTGAGATCTTATCGCAGCTAATAGCCTAATTGTCTTTTCCTGCCTGAGCAAAACAATACCACTTGGTCCAATTGCAGTACACAAAGACCTCCAAAACTTTCGGCGAGTTGTGAGGTGGCAGTGAAGAGAAGCTAAAGCTGAAGCCGCAGCAGATTACACAAGTAAGCCGCGTTCAAGTGGCGCTAAATCCTAGCGCCCATTTCAGCAGAAGCTATAGCTAGCATTACACCAACCACGGCGGGTTCAACACTCAGCTGCAACAATAAAGCATAATAAACAGCCAGCAGCAAGAAGAGTTTCACGTTCGGTTGGTTCATATGGAATAGACCTCCACTATCGCGAATGCAAGAGAACCGACAAAAACAGCCTTTGGTCCTCAAGCGAGAAAGAAAAGTGCGAAAGAAGAAGTCGAAACGAGCAGAGATGAGAGATAAGAGCAGATGGATCAATGTTCTACGTACATCCTATGTACTGTAGATATACATACAGCTAGGTTAGGTAGGTAGAACTTTCAGTATATTACATACGCAACAGATGCTACTGGTATAGCTTAGCCGAACACAGGAAGCAGCTAATATAGGAACCACCCAGGCCGTAACATCTTGCACAAAGGTGTAATGCCTCAAAAATAAGCTAAGTAGTTCGGCTTCGAAAACCCACATCTACCCTGCGGACAGTACTGTGCCTGTGCCCCATTTCTTCTGGGCTGAACGACCCAATATCTCCAGTATCGGAAGTAGAAGTAGGGTGTACATCAGACGTTACAGCATCCTCAAGCTTCCCCAATTGTTCTACCAGCATCTGCGCGTTGGTGTTGTTGTTGTTGATGCAAAAGTGCGCAACTACTAGCTACCCCAACTCCAAAGGGAGCTTGAGAGCTCAGCCTTCCCCATACTTTTGTTTCCTTCCCTTCAACCAATCCTTCACATTGCATCTTCCAATGGGTTACAAATGATCAGCCAAAATTCGCCAAGAAGTTGCTTGGCTCTATCTTTTCTCCCGTACATACACGTATGTACTAGTTTGTAAGATTGGCGTAAATATATAAATCAGACAATGACTCAGGCTCTTCAAAATTTTCTGGCAAGGAGCTCTAAACTTTTATTACTACTACCTAGAAGATGCCAATGGCATGAGATGGCCAGCAAATAGTAAACAACACGCCTTCGAATGATGGCGATAGAAAAAATTGCTGGGCACACTTCAGCCACTTATCGAGATGGAGTAAGAGTTAAGAGAAGAGTAGCCCCTCTGGGACTTTCGATGAGTTTCAGCGTTCAGTCCACACACACTACGTAGTGTATTGTACATGCACTACATGCTTCAGTGAAAAACTACTCAATTACCCAGCTGTCACTCATCTGGCAAAAAATAAACCGTGAAGAAGATCGTAACAGACCGTTGCACAAGCGTACGTACGTACGCATGTATATAGCGGAGGATGGTAGAGCACATAAAAAACGACCGAACCTACGCGACAATAAGCAGATCAAACGAGCGACAGACAAGCAGACAGATGGATCAGAATACTTGACTTGACATATCCCTGCTTTCCCCACCCACTATTTATCTCTGTGGCGCAACTCTTATACTTGACTGACTGTTCATACACCCCTGCAATATGTAGATATAAGTACGTACGTGCACGCATGTATTGAAGCGGAAAGACAAGCGAGAGGGAAGAAGAGACAGCAAATTCGAAAGCCGGACGCTGCAATGTACTCCAAGCCGCACTCAAGAAAGCCGACAAAATATTTGTAAACAGGCCGCAAAAGAGCTTCAATCAACAGGGGACAGGATGGGATGAGCGAGACATTTGCAAACAAGCGTGGAATATGTTATGCGCGGCCAGTTTTTAACGAACGTAGGGTACTGTGGGGTAAACAAACACGGCCATGGGACAATCCGGTCACCCAAGTTTCAGGGCTGCAAGTCTCAGCAACCAATGGGCCGATTAAGACAAATTACCAATCGATTTCTTGAACTCTCCTCTTTCAAATGAGTTGTTTGGTTCATTACTTGCTGAAACAGCACGTTCAAAGGATCTTAGGTAGCCGGATTTAACCCATGGCCGGGACGGGACCCCATAGTACCCCCATGAATTCCGTTTTCAACATGGTGTCCAACCTGCAATACACGATGAGGTGTCCGTGTCCATTCTTGCTGTTGGTGGTGCTCCAGTTTGGTCGCTGGTCCTCCAAATTCATAGTTGGCTTTGCTCGCTGTGGTGGTGGGTGACAATGGAGGTCGTTGGTTTTCGATGTCAGCCTGTTTGTCCAGTTGTGTCTGCTGGCTCTTTGTGGATACTTTGAGCAATTGTTGTGGAGATAGAGACTTGGAAGCTGCAAATTCACAAGAAGAGACTGATATTCGCTCAAGGCCATACAGATAGAATGAAGCGCGAACACAATGCCTGACAGTACTGATGTAAATGCATGAGTACAGAAGCGACATTTATGGTCGGCTGGAGCAACTAACGAGATGCATGGAAACTTAGCATCATATCCATTCCATGTGGACCTTTCCACGGGCTCCCGGCTACTAAGAGTTCGCTATGGAACTCAAGTCGTCTGGTGTAGTAGTTTGCATGCACTCCTGCACGAGTACATGAAGCACACTCGGGTTGGCTGAGCTCCACAGCGAACCTCTTTGAGGCCAGACTACGTTGCCTACCTTTCGTTTTTGTTCGCTTTCTACTGTGCTCCAGGGTAGCCGACTCTTGCAGTTCATCGTAACTCCTGAACCAATTTTCAGTCCATTCTTTGCCCGGTCCTATCGTGCTCCAGTTGTACAGCATCTCCTGTCGCTTCAACTCCAACTTCAAACGTACCGGCGCCATCTCTCTACATGTACCTACTGAAGACTGAACTTATACACGCGACATCAAACTACTGAATGAAGTTCTAAGGCACAAACACAGGCAAAAAGGAGATAGTCACTTGGCAACTTCACCAAGCATGCAAGCACAGCATAAGCAAGCAAGCAAGAAATCGAAAGCAACTCACGACACAACTTGAAACAACTCGTTTATCTTTGATGGCGTACATTTCGTATTCATCACAACACTTGTCATTAGTTAGCCACCTTTTCGTACAATTTCATCAATTATCACTCTTTGGGGCAAATCATACATGATCTACCTTGCTTGCTTAGTATTGTATGTCCGACCACAGTTTGCCATAATGGGACTTCACCCGCGTTGCGAACAATTGAACAACACATGCGCAGATACTCCTATTCTGCAGGAGTAGGGACTATAGTCTGGCCAATAGCAGTTGGCACTTGGACTCAAGGCGCGTTGCGTAAAATGGATTTACAAATGCGGATTTCTGTCCACGCTTCGTGTACTCCTATTTAGCAGAAGTACATGCAAACTACGCAACTCGCCTTGAGTCCAGGTGCCAACTGCTATTGGCCAGACTATAGTAGGGTGCAATTGCACACAATGCGCAGTACGGGCAAAGTCCCATAACAGCGAACTTTCTCTGGCCAGATAAAATGTACTACAGACGAGTTGGTAACGCAATTGGGTTGGTCGATAGT